>VXBA01004711.1:0-160631 GCA_013399895.1 Serilophus lunatus
TTTTCAGTGATGCCCAGTGACAGAGCAAGATTTGATGGGCACAACTGAAACACAGGAGGTTCCACCTGAATATCAGGAAACAATTTTTCACTGCAAGGGTGACTGAGGACTAGCACAGATTGACCACAGAGGTTGTGAGCCTCCATCCTTGGGGATACTCAAAAGCTGTATGGACATGGTTCTGGGCATTCTGCTAAAGGTGACTCGGGTTGAGCAGGACGGTTGGACAATATGACTTTCTGTCCTCAGTCCTTATGTGATTCTGTGGAAGAAGATACAGCCAAGTGCACACAATTAGCAACATTTTCAAAAACACATCAATGCTTCACTTTCTTGAAATCAGTGATCCTGAACTCTTTAGAAAAAATCAAGCACAGAATGGAGATTCAAAGTTTTTTAACAGAAATGAAACATAGAAGTGTTTTCTTGGAAATTCCACTAGTTCTCCAGCAACATATTTGGGGACTTAAATAATTTTAGAAATCTAGTCATACTTGACTTGTTCAAAATTGTATGACAAGAACTAGTAGCGGTCTTCCCAATCCTTAGTCACAGATCCATATCTTTTTCCACCTAGAGACAGACTCAATTCTTGAATTGCATTGCTATTCATACACCAATTAAGGAGGATCCCAAGGACCTTGCATTTCTGCTCACTAGATGCAGCGTGTCACACAAAATTTTTAGTATTTGAAATTTTCCGTAAAAATTACAATCACAAAGTAACATAAGTTCAATGTATCAGACAATAAAATACTGTGTAGAAGTCAAATTATTCCTTGGACAAGTACGCATACCTGTTACGGATGCCATAATGCCCTACCTATAACCACAGGCACAATCTGGTCTTTTAAAGTAGTCACATTGCTGTAACGGCACTTCACATTCCTACTACGAAATAAACAACACTGTGCTCTGAAACATGCATTCCCAATGTCAAATTATTTACCATAAGATTATCTGAAGCATGTTCTTTTAATTACTTTAAACACTTCATTTTTAATAACTACAATTGTATTAATTCTTTTGGCTTTTGTTCTACAAGAGCACTCAACTCTAAGCTTTACTGTTCTACAATACATACTTGTGTTTCTTTACTGTTCCAAGCAACAGCGCTAAAAGTGTATGCTACATGATCTATCAGGATCATGTCAGTACCAAAGCAGATGGCAAAGTTAAAATAAGTTGGTAAAGCCAGTGGTAATACGAAAGGCTGCATTAGAAAATATCAAAATTTAAAAGTTAATTCCAAAAACTAATGTCCCTACAATGGATCTTACCTGTTCAGAAGGATGAAGCTACCTGTAGTACACCAAGTGCTTCACATGTGTACAACAAAGCAAGGTGAATGTGCAATGACTGGCCCACAGTCACACTACCTACTGAAGTGATGTTCTCTTGTCTGTGCTCCCTCTTGACATGGTCATACCTTAAAAACGACAATAACTGACAACTCCTGAAGAACTTCTTTGGGGTTCCTTTACCAACATTAAAGATGGAATATATGGTGGCACAGAAAGGACAAAGGGAGATAAATGCTGCCCACATGCAGACTACTGTGAAGCTGCAGCTGTGATGGGTTAGAAGGTGGTTTTGTCCTGCTAGATGCAAGCCAGCTCCTGAAGCAGCCAGGCATCACTAAATTTGAACAAAGAAGTACTCACAAGAGCTTTAAGTCTCAACACAGTCTAACACAAGTGAAGAACTACACCATTCAACAAATACTCATTAGCTCAATGCCATTCCAATCCTGGTTATTTAACATGAATTAACAAAGCATAATAATTTTAAATGAAATTTTATTTAATTCTACGATTTTGTAAGAACATTAAATAGCCATATCTTATCACCAATCAGTTTTAAAACACGTGCCTTTCACTGCTCTCAGAAGAACAACACTTGACCGATACGGACATGAGAGGAGAATTTGGTTCAGTCTCTGTTTAGTGTCAGCTGTCAGTGGAACCCAGAAAAATTGCTCTTTATCGCCTCCCTGTAAATAAGACTGTAAAGAAACAGATCCTTAAACACAGATTTTTGCAACGGGATCTGAAATCCTCACTTTACATCAGTACATACACCGCATCCACCCTTTCTGGACTACAGAGCACAATCTTTATCTCCTCTTTGCCATTCTACTTTTTACAGTCATTACTTTCCAAAATTTCTAGTCACTAGCGGTGATTTATCATGGTACCTTAAGAGATAGTACTGATATGATGTAACATTTCCCACAAGACAACAGTTTGAAGAATTTATGGACTCATTTTACTTAAAAAACCTTAGGTGTAATGGTATTTGAGAATCTTTTACTTCGTAATATTTTGCCAAAACAGACACACCTAAGTAGAGGCAGCAGATGGAAAAGGTTAAAAGTATCAACTCCCAAATTACTAACTTTGCTAAGCCACTTTCGCTTCAGAATTCAGACCCTTCTGTTGAAGATTTGAAAATATATTCTAGACAGATGACATGTTAACAGAATCATTTCATGGTTCAGTGTCTTCACAGTATGATTTATCTCTTATCTATAGCGCTGGAGATCCCTTTTCAGGAGATTTATTAGTTACATCCAGGAATTCATTTTGATGAGGGAGAAAGCGTGCATCATTGCAAAACTGAACATTGCTCTAAGATAACGCTTCCTTCTCATAAGCCGTTTTAAGAAAAGTTTGATGTGTGTGGTATCACATTTCCAAGACACTGCACTTTCATACAATAAAAAGTTCATGAATGAAAGAGGTTTTTAAAATTTGCATTAGTCCATTAAATATTTCCCCTTCTCTTCTAAATCTATGTAACATACAGAAATAAAGTCCAGATTCTAATGAAATATCTGACTTAAAAATTAACTGGCATTTTCTTTTTCACTCCACTTCTGCTATCAGATATTTGCTGCAGACACTGCATTTTCTATAGGACAAGAAAAGCGTGAAATCACTAGAAAATGCTTAAGCATCTGGCCCACAGCTCAGGCTGTATGAAGTTAATACTTACATACCTTAAAGAAACCACTGTGTTTTCAAAAGTACTTAGCATCCAGCATCTCCTGTTCAGAAACACTGGTCAGGTTTTGAGGGAAGTGCAGCACAGTGGGATCACCTATTTTTCATGCCCAAGTTGAGACACTTGGTGATTTCTGAGGGTTCACCTATCCTCTGCAAATTAGCTATTTTGTTAAGAAAAATTCAATCTAATCACATTTTCTGTTGCTTGACTTTTGAAAGAAAATCTGAATTTAAATGGGTATAAGAGGCCTCCTCTTCCCACAATGCCATATAATCCACCTTGGGATCCTATGGTGTATCCACAGACATGCTCCTTTGCAGACCTCTGAGCTGTTCAGTCTGGAGTTTAGTCCATCCCTGGTCTAAGTTACAAAACGCAGCCATGAATTTATGTTTGCTGGAGGCAGTAAGTTTAACACAAGTCCTTGACTTGAGTTCCACACAAGAAGATGTCTCTGAAGATCTTGGGAGTATGTAACTGCTGTGACTGCCAGCACAAAATCATTCATCTAATGGCTGATTCAAATCCTATAAAGTCAAAGTAAGGACTCATTGATTTAAATTATACTCTTTTAAGATGAAGGCCTAGCTCCACTGCTCACTACATTGAAACTCAATGCCAAGGCTAAGAGCACACTTACTGCCTGTGTCTAGGAAAAAAGCCAATCACTAAACTGGCACAAAAATTTAAGTACTTGAAAACGGAAGAAATCTTCAGAAATACATACACAGATTTCTGTATCTAGTTTTGTCAATTTTGCCATTACTTATATTTTTAAGTGTTCGTGTGAACAGATTATTAAACAAGCTTCAAGTGCTTGAAAACAAAATTCAAAAACTATTGCAAAGTTTTCTGCTAATGTAAAAAAAACCAGTAGCACAGAAAACAGACCAGTCTGGTACACAGAGGACACTATAAATAGAATGATATATATCAACCGGAGTCAAGAATATAAGGGAACAAGGAACTAATTCTTAATAACTCTCTGCCTGATGTCCAAGTGTCGTTTACTGCAAAGAGCAACATCACCTCTTCTCCAAATTAAGTCAAATCAGCCCAATCAAGAAAAATATCCTGGGAGAATAGACACAGAAATGAGATACAGAAATCAATGAATCAATAGCCTATTACTTTTATTGCTTGTTATTACCCATTACATTCATGCTCATTATTTGCAGAAGCTTTTTGCACTTCCAGATAAAACAGAGCTTGACTGTAGTCACACCACAACTGTGCAACGTGCATTGGTGTCATTTGGTATTTGTGCATTTAGTACAATTAACAATTGCTTGAACCTAGTTTGTCTGTTTTACATAAAACCAGATCAGAAACAGGAGCTATTATCAAGAAATGTCAGAAATTAGAGTATGGGTACATGCACAAGACTGAACTTATAGAAAGTTGTATTGTTTCCTGACCCAGGCCTTGAAAATAATTCCGAAAACCCAGAACTAGCAGTGTATACCTTAGTATTCTGCTCCATTGTACTCCAATGGTTTGGACAGCAAATGACATTTGTGAGATGAGTTGTGATTTTGGAAACCAGTAATCTCCTCCTAGAGGCCATTTATCAGGCAAAAGCAAAATCTAGTTTAATGAGTTCTTTATCAGTATATACTTCAGGAGCTGTAAACTCCAGACTTCATTTGAGAGCAGAGATGCAATAATGAAAAAGAAAACTAAAAAGAAAAAAGAAACAGAAGGGTTCCTTTTATTTAGATCTTACAATGACATTGTCATGTAGAGAAGGAAAATAGGGATTGACTGTACATTTCCCCTTCTCAAAACGCAGCTAAGGGTTACCAAATAAAGCTAGTGAGTGGTGCTCAAAAAGAGAGTTCTTCCAATAAAATATAGCTACCCTGTAGGCTTCTTTACTACTAGATATTACATTGCATAAGAATTTGGATTGGATAAATTCAGAGATGAAGATCAAGAATAGTGACTACCTAAAAATTACCATTACATTTGAATTTGTAACTTCAGACACAGATATTATAACAAAAGTAAAAAGTGTAGAGATATCAGGTCCCTGGGCTCAGAGGATTTTGGATTGAACAGTCTCAGAAGTTGAGCTGCAATGCTGCTACATGTCACTGCCTGAGCATTAAACTGCCAGTGCTTGTCAGAACCACTTTCAACCCAAGAGGACCCCAAATGTTCATGCTGAAAATGCTGTTAGAAGTGCGTACACCTCAGCACAGATATCAGGAATTGTACTGAGATTAAACTGTCAAACTACTCCGAGAGGGGAATGTACCGTTTTGTCATATTTGCTATCCCCCTTAATCAAACAAGTACCAGGAGGGAAGCTCTACCTCCCAGGCCTTTATGCCATCCAGCAATCATAGTCCACTTCATCCAATGCACAGATAGCAGCAGCAGGGTTATAGCTCATAAAATGCACAGCAGAGGAAAATATCTCTTAAAAATTGCTACCATTGTATTTGGTAAATGTATCCATTATTTGATTAATGAGACAGATAATTCACCTTTGTTTTGCTAAGTCACACAAAGATACCACAGCAAATAGAGAAATTGGTAAACTACAGATAGAAATCAAAGACTATATTTGCTATTCTATGCACCTTCCTATTGCTTGCTGTTACTTTTGGTATGACTTCTGTCCTTTTAAATTGTTTTGAGCATTGATAAAATTTCTAGATTTTATTTTAGTATTCTGAAGCCTCCCCTGCTGCCATCTCGTGCAAAGGCAACAAGATGAACTGCTACCTCAGCACGAATAATTTTGGAAAGAGTGGTGGCAGTTCAGGTCTGAGCTGGGTCGAAGAAGATAACTGTATGAGGCAGAACCCAGCACAAATGCATCTGCATATAAATAGACTTAATCAGAAATGCAAATTGCAATCAGAAGAAAATTTAAAAGCCTATGATAACCATGCAGATAACAAAAGGTCAAACACTTGTATTGCTGAAGGTTTTAAACTATTATCAGTCAGTGGCAATTCTTCCTTCAAGAGCCAAAATGTGGAAAAGACAAGTATATGCCAGTCTAATAAATGTTCTAGAGTTTAAAACACATTTTGCATATTCTGTATTTCTTCTATTATTACAACTCTTTCGTTTTTAAACTCTATTTTACATTGTCAATCTCAACTCATTCAGGAAGATTCAGTGAAACGAAAAATGAAATCTAAAATAGACAGCATGCAATAATACAGCTAATTTACATGACTATACACAGAGGGAATTTCTATCAGTTTTTCATATCCAATACAATATCATTAATATTGGATTGTCCGTATATGACAATCCAAATCTTCAAATTTTAACATCCCTGGGTAACTGAAAAAAAAAAATTATGACTAGTTTGCTGAAACTGCCAGACTGCTTCATAGCATGATCAAAATTGTGTGGTTTTCTTTCACAGTAAAACAAGCCTAAGACTCTCAGGGAATAGCAATTTAAAATGTTATTCAACAATTACAAATGTTGTCTTCTTCTTTTGAAACAAGTTTTTTCGTCAATAGTAGCTAAGAAAAGAAAAGTACTTTGGAAGGGAGGCATCTGGATTTTATATGATTTTATATTTTAAGAAAAGAATAAAATAAATTTGTAAGTATTTATCGTTTCAAGGAGTTCTAAATATAAATTATTATAGGATACAGGCTGAAAAAAAATAAAATCTTTAACATTGCAGCTTTTTAACGTCTTTTTATAGGAGAGATTCTTAGGATTTGAAGCACAAACGTTTACCAAATATTTCTTCTCTGACTACGCTGCCTTTGAACAAAATAGTGAGTGAAGAGAGCCATCTAGCGCCATACCTTGGAATCTTAAAAAGGGTTTTCACCGGATGCATGTCAAATAAAGGAGGGTCTCCATCCCCAAGTTCAATAGCTGTTATCCCCAAGGACCAGACGTCACATCGAGCATCATACGAGTAGTCATACTGTTGTTCACAAGCAATGACCTATCAGAAAAGAGAAAACAACGCTTTATCCTAATCTACAATTCATGCCATCCTAGTGTGACATGCAAGTACTCTTTCTGAGTCATGGCTAAAATGCTATGTAGCTTTCAAATCTTTGCCCGTATATCCAAGTTAGAAGAAACACCTCAACAAGGTAATAGTAAATTAGAACTTCTCTTAGGTTTATTTTCTTTAAAAATAATCTCCTTTTTTAAATACATTAGGCTCCACGGGATGCTTCAAATATCCATACCAAGAACATCACTAATAAATTCTGCTTTTGAGTACTTCTTACAGAAACCTATTATAATAGCAGAGAACCCTATTGATGTTATTCTTATTAATTTCTATGACTATTCATGAGGATACACTGATTTGCACAGCTGTTTTTTAGATAAGAATGTTCCATCAGTCACTTCTGTCTTTTTTTCCCCTTAGTTTGTATTTTCTAGATTTGTTTAAAAAATCAAAATTAACATACCATATATCTTGTCTAAAAAAAACCTTCTAACTAAAAAGCTAAGAGGAATCTCTCCTTGGACATCAGAATGTTTAACATCACAAATTTGACGCAGTTGTCCAGCCAACCCACTGATCCCATTCTAATAAGCCAACTATTCATATAAACTGAACATAATTCTGCATCTAAATGTGACAGTCAAATTAAAGTTTTAATTTAGCCCTTATTGTTATAAAGGGATCAGACAAAAATAGCAGCTTCACTGCTTTTTGTTCTATCATGGTCTGGAATTTCATGTCAAGTTTGTCTTCTTAAATCTCATCAATTAGACCAATTGCTTTGAAAATTTGTCAGATCCCTGAATATTGCTGGTATCAGCTTCCATGATTTTTCTTATAGTTTTTGAAATATGTTTACTCATTTATACTTAAGACAAACAGAACACATCCTAGGGTGGTTATATATATAGTTCTAGAAAAGATTTGATTGTATTTTTTCCTAACCTCTGTATTACCTCTAAATTCTGTGTTAGGTCTTCAATCTGGGACAACTCTTCGCAGAGATGCCAATGTGCAAGTCAGCACCCCAGGAAACCACTGGCTGTAAAAAAACATTTCCTGGAGAAGCTGCTGATTCCAGCTTAACCTCTTAGTTACTTTCTCTATACACTGCACTTACAGAGGCATTGCTGACTCTGGCTGTGATTCTATCCAACAGGCCCAGAGGACTTGTCCATCTCTCACGTGGGACTCATGATTCCACTGTACTGCACTCACCATCTATTTCATCCAAAACCAGGGATGTTAAACACAGTGAAAATAACACTGACATGTTTAAGGATTTTTTTGCACTGAAGTTGAACATCAGATAATTCCTTTTCTTTTCCAAGAGAAAATAAGTCCAGAAAACTTAAGACCTTTCCCAAATTTTCTTCCAATGTTTTGACAAATGTTGAGATAGCTCCTTCTCCTCAATTTTTCCAGTTAATATGCCAAAGAATGGGGAAAATGAAAATAAGCACTGCAAAAGAGTAATCTTCAAGTTAAAGCAGTGTTTTCCAAAGTTGTCACACAAAGACCATTTTCTCATCTCCCTTCTCTTCAACTGAATGTCTTAAGTGAAAGCTCTGGAATGTTTTTTAGTTCTTTATAGCCTACACCTCATTCCAGAGATCATTCTATCTCTTGAAAAAATGAGTTTTACTGTACAGTAGACAAATTCTGCACAACTCAAGCAAAGTGCTTTAAACCACAACCCTTGTTTCAGGAGCCTTTATGATAATTTCATATATCATGCCAAGGAGAGAAGAAATCAAATGCAAAAATTTGAAAAGAAAGTCAGTGTGGATATCCACCAGAAATACTTAAATAAAAAATTCTAAAAGGGCCATCATTGAAATTTTGCTCAGAGACTGACGAGTAAGCTTGTATTTCTTGATTATTTTTGTTTCTTTATATAGCTCCCAAGATCATCTGTATATTCAACGACACTTCCTCAGAAACTACAGAAAAGAAATCATCCAAGTCAGCTTGCAAGACCATGAGTTGGAAGCTTATCCATGTGTGGCTAATTGAATGCACTCTCCTTCCTTTATTAACACATGAAAAATATTTATCTGCTTATTTAAAAAGCTGCTAGAGCCCATTTCCTGGAAGCAAATACCTCAGAGGTTGCCTGGCTCTCATCAGTGTGCTGAGTCCTTTGCAAATACAAGTCTATTTGTTCATAACGCAGAGGAATGTATTTTCAAGAGAAGGAAAAGAAGGACCTGCTCAAGGTCACACTGGACTTCAGCAGCAGCACTACACACATAGCTGCTCTCTCACATTCAGACACCGTGATTTTTTCCCTATAGGCACAGCACAATTACTTCTAACTACAGGATGGTGACAAAATTTGCCATGTATCTCAGCCTAAGAAAGCTTAACAAGCTACATTAAAATAATGAGCATCAGAACACATTGCATTCATAATGGAAGGGGAAAAGTATACTGAAACTGTTATTTCAAAAAAAGAGAAAAAATCTTAGAGCTTTTCTAAGCTTCACAATGTGTTACCTATCAAAAAAAGAGAAAGGAATTTATAAATTATTTTTGTGTCTTCTGCTCTACAGCTAACAGCTACATTTCCAGTAAATATGGTACCTGGCAGTAAAATGACACTATGGCCGAATACTGGCATTCTAATCAAGGGGGATTAAACAATATTGGATCCTCCTCTGTTCTATTATCAGAGGCTACAGTGTCTATTCTAGAAAAACATTACTCTTAATATACATTCTTTTTGCTTAAAAAATTCAGCTGGTAGACCATGAAAATCACTATGTTTTAGACCATTAAGCTTCACTATAGTGAGCTTAGGCTCACAGAAAGATTCAGAATAAACTGCTCTTCATCAAGTATGCAGCCTGTACATGAATTTAACAATCATTTTGATTTGAAACAAGTTTTCCATTTCTGAGGATCTTACCAACTTATGCATCCCCTAGAGAAACACAGATGCCACTAATTTTAATTTTTGAAGCAAGAATCAAATTTTACAGCTTTTTCCTTGATGAAAGGTGCATATCAGCAGTTTGCTTTATATGTTGGCTAGCAGAGAACACTCTACCTTGCAATGTGAAGAAGATAGTGTTCTTTTAGTCATAGCTGACAAGCTAGCCAAGTCCTTGGGCATGCCTCAATCCTATTTTGCCTTGAAAACTATCACTACTCCCTGCAGAGCAAAAATCTCTAAAAGTCAAACACAAAATGTGAATACAATATTAACTTGTCTTTTGTTATGTTCCTGTTTCTATCAGGAACTCAGAAATATATTTCTTTCTTTTTTAAATGTCTCTCCTTTTGGTTGGTGTTCTGGAGCAGAGAGTACCATTCAGCACTGCTGATGCCTGCTCTGCCTAGTGGGGCATGAAGACAGAAAGCCCAGAAGAAATGATCTGAAACTGAAGAACACGTTACTCCTTCTCTCTTCCTTATGCAAAGACATCACATTTGTACCAATTTTGTATCCAGCAAAGTCTTTCCTGACTTATACAAGTGAAACCAAAGAGGTAGTTTGCTTTGCTGCAAATACTGTGTTCATGCCAAAGTTTCAGATGGTGATGTAGTTAATCTTGAGATTTGCTAGTAACACCACGGGAATAAGCATCAACACTTCTGCATGGGCCGGGTACATGTACATAGTGTCCTGGCTTGCTAAGGAGACAGGGTGTCACCTTTTGTTTTAGTTGCAATTTCATCATGATTCATGTCAGGCCATACTGCTGTAGGTTGAAAAGCACCTAAACACCACACAGAGAAACAGATAGTGTGACGATAGTTGTCAACACTAGTTATGCTGAGGGTCACACTGGTACAGAATGAGGTGAGGGGGAAATTCACAGGTTTGCAAAAAATGATACATAAACAAATCGGTCACACTAACTGGAAGGAATTAAGAGAAGATATAATTCTACTTGTTCCAAGATCAATATTAATATTTCTTTGAACCTCAGCAATACCATATACAAATCAAAGGTGGATATAAAAGAAGGAAAACAAGTAATACGAAGAACTACCTGTTATTGGTACAGTGGTCATATTGACTTGTGCAGAGAGGGGAAGCCATACGTATGTTTTGCTGAAGGCAAAATACATCAAACCCTCTCAAGTTTACCCAGAATTATTAGAAGTGAACTTACTTTCACTTTGCCTCAGTATATACAATGCACATACAAAAGTAGAGCTGCAAGTACACACAATGCCAATAACAGCAGTACAGACGTGCTACCTGGAGATGACGGTTACACAATGAGTGCTGGTGACCCACTCGCAGGAGTCTGAGTTAGAAAGGTTGATGCTTCTGAAGTAAAGGTGGTGCTGTGCCCAGCTGACGTAGGCAACTAAGCAGCTTATGTGGTGTGTGAGCACACTGCTGAAAAGCACTGCGTAAAATGAATGTAGCACAAAATTGTTACCCTTGCTGCAAGGAGAACAAAATTACTAGCTATGCCAGTCCAACGAAATAAACCAACTCAATTTCTGTGCTCTGAAACTATGAACCCCAGCTTCATTTATCTATACTGGAAATATAATATTCAATATTCTTCTCATTCCTACACACCAAAAACAAAAATGCCTTTCATGATAGCATTTAGCAGCACTGGGGATACTGAATTAGCTAGACTAAAGTGATACTTATCTGTCTCTACTCCTCTCTTACTTCTTCTTTTGCTTTCTCCCTCTCCTCATTTCATCCTCCCTCCCCCCCAAGCTCATTCATATAATTAGGAAAAGCAAATTTATGACTGAAATTGGTTCCATATTCCTACATTTTCTTATGTGGATTTCAGTTCCTCACTCAGTCTCGTATACAAATTTTTTCATAGTGTATCAGAAAATTATTACATTGTTAGAAATGTTACAAAAATAAGTAGCAATTAATATTTTATGTCTTGTAAGTAATTATCACATTTGATTCATTGTAAATTAATAACGTGTTAAGTAATTGAATTTTAATAGCTATGCATAATCAATTTTTATTTTTAACTCACCCAAGTGATATATTCCTGAGACCATAAGACTGCTGTGGCAGCAATCTAGATTTGTAGGGAAGTGTAATACCTTTTATTAGACCAAATGACACAGTGAGGAAAAACAGGTAAGCTTTCAAGCACACAAATCTTGTTTTTATACCACAAGACCATCACAGCCTTAACACAACTCATATTAATAGACATATTTTGCTTCTGATCCACAGATTTACTTCTGAGCAGCAACTATATACACTGTACATGTCACCCAGATTTGTAAATGGTCTTTCACAAAGAAAGCAAAAAATAAGAGGCAACTCCATCCTCATAAGTAAACATATTTCATGTAGGGATCTCAGTATAGAGCAGTGTGGTATTGAACTGATTTTCTGTTTTGGGCTTGTTGTTTTGATTTGTCTTTTAAATATTTAAGCACCCTACATGAAAGCTTTACAACCCCTCCATAGCTGTTAGAACAAAATAGAAGCATTTGTAACTCCTCCACATCCCTTCACAAGACTATGGCTATGTTATCAAGGTTACCAGCAATGTTCCCTGAGGCTCCCTCCAACTATCACTCACTTCTCAATCCCTTTCTGCCACGCTAACAATATGGAGGGTCAGCTCTCCTGGAGGCAAAGGAGGAGGTGACCGCATTCTGCCAGACCCAGCTCTTCAGGGATAGCTTGCTGATGTTGTCCTGTTGCGCTCTCTGCATCTCATGTATGCCCTGTCCTTTAAAGCTGAAACATCTGTATCCCAATTCAGCTTTCTAAATCCCACTGCTTTCGTTCTGGACAATTAAGAAACTTACTGCTGAAGTTTGTTAAAGCTTCAGTTTGAGTCACAGAAAAAGAAGAAAACGGGGAAAAACAGGACAGAAACTGCCATTTCCTTTATTTCTTTAAAGAAATAAAAATCTGTATTCACAAAAAGATGAACTTTTTTTAAATCATCTCCATCAACTATCAAAGGTGTATTCCCATCTGTGAAGATTTTTTTTACTGAATTTTATCCCAGGAAATATGGCTTGGTTCAGTAGGAGTAAGGAAAACAATCTGTTGTGTCTGGGGCAGTCTTACTGATCACTACTTCATCCTGGCAGGATGGTAACAAATAATCAAAACAAAGAGTTGACACAGCTTTAAATAATACTTCAACATCTGAAATCTCTCTGAAAATAGCAACACAGGCAGAAGATTTTACCTCTAGTTAACTCATTATTACAGAATTCATATGATATATATTTACCACACTGTCACAGCCTTTTCTACTCATGTGTCACGTGTCACATTTCAACACATAGTTCTTCAAAGGATCGACTATGTTTTAATTATGTTCCTGTTAAAATAAAAGTATGTATGCACCAGTGTCATTTTTTAGCAGTTACCAGTAAAATATTACAGCGCACTTCCTGCAGTTTCAAATTACCTTCAGCATCTCTACGGTTCTTTCTGACTTTAATTATCTTTCTGTATTTCTGTTCTTAAAATTAAATTTGGGCCAAATATGTACATGGAACAGATCATCCTGAGTGTGATCACATGGTACGTACAGGACACCTAAGGGATCAGAACCAGCCAACACAGGTTTAGAAAGGGCAGGTGGATGAAGGGAAGGCTGTGCATGTTGTCTACCTAGTCTTCAGTAAAGCCTTTGACACCATCTCCCATAGCAAATTCCTGGAAAAGCTGGCAGCCCACAACTTGGACAGGTGCACTCTGGGCTGGGTTAAGACATGGCTGGATGGTCAGGCCCAGAGAGTGGTGTGGAATGGTGCCACATCCAGTTGGCTTCTGATCACTAGTGGTGTTCCCCAGGGATCAGTGCTGATCAAGGTGATGCAGAGGAGGGGATTGAGTCCACCATTAGCAAATTTGTAGACAACATCAAGTTGGGTGAGATTGTTAATCTGCTAGAGGGTAGGGAGGCTCTGCAGAAGGACCTAGACAGGCTGGACTGCAACCAAAAGCATTATGTCAATATGACCACGTGCCAGGTCCTACATTTTGGCTCAAATAACTCCATGCAGAGCTGCAGGCTGGGGACAGAGAGGCTGGAAAGTGGCCAGGAACAAAAGGATCTGTGGGTGCTGGTCAACTGCCAGCTGAACATGAGCCAGTAGTGTGCCCTGGGTGGCTATTCTTGTTTTCACTGGCCATTCAGGCCAATGGCATCCTGGCCCATCATCAGGGCCAGGGAAGGGATTATCTCCCTGTACTCAGCACTGGTGAGGCTTCACTTTAAGTCCTGAGTCCAGTCCTGGGCCACTCAATTCAGGAAGGACACTGAGGTGCTGGAATGAGTCCAGTAAGGGGCAACAAAGATGATGAAGGTTCTGGAGCACAAGTCCTGTGAGAGCAACTGAGAAAGCTGTGGTTGTTTAGCCTGGAGAATGCTCAGAGGAGATCTTATCACTCTCTACAATTGACTGAAAGGAGGTTGTAGCCAGGTGGAGGTCAGTCTCTTTTCCCAGGCAATCAGTCACAGGAATAGAGGACATAGTCTTAACCTGTGCCAGGGGAGGTTTAGGACAGACATTAGGAAGAATTTCTTCACAGTAAGGGTGATTAGACATTGGAATAGGCTGCCCAGGGAGGGTGGAGTTACCATCCCTGGAAGTGGTTAAAGAAAGACTGGATGTGGCACTCTGGTTGACAACGTGGTGTTCAGTCGTAGGTTGGACTCAATGATCTCAAGGTCTTTTCCAATCTAATTGATTCTGTTATTCTGTGATATTCTAACTAAGCTTGTTTCAAAGGTCACATTTCCAGCTTGATAATCTAATTATATTTGTGGAAAAAAAACTGCAACTCTATTTGAACTAGATTTGGTTTAGTTGTGCACTGGCGGTTGAAAACAAGATATGCTAATGTTTAGAACTACAGAGGTAAAGGCAGTTCAGTTCAAAAGCTTCAAGTCTGATTCATCCTGCTAAGCATACAACACACTTTATTTCAGCATAACAGAAGCAGATTTTAGGTAACTGAAGTTACCTGAAGTTGCAATAGGCAGTCTTAAACAAGTAACACTATCCTGCCTTATTTATCATTTATTGACATGCCTGTAATTCACTGTTTCAATTTCTACAAGTCCATATTTGTAAGCATGAGACAATATTAATTAGGTTAAACAGCAATTATAGATTTTCAGTGAATCTACTTTAAAGCTGCTCTCAAACTGACTTATCCTCATCAAGTTCCTCTGTTGCTTCCTCAATGTCTAGTTTTTACCTGTATTTTCATTTTTCAGCAAAATTTTTTCTGATTACAAGCTCTGCTAGAAACAAATGCTCGAGGACAGATCTTTCTAATTTGTCCTGATACTGCTAATCAAGACTCACAGTCATCAGAAAAAAAGGAGCTAAGGTGTTTGAGTCACTCAAAAATGTTAAGCTGCTGCTTTGAGTGCTGCCAGTATGGACGCTGAGCTGAAAACCTCCCTTATGCCATCCTCAGTAACTGTATTTTTGTATGAACTTTTCCTATTGCAACTACCATGCCCTATAATCCCTTTGATTTATTTTGCAAACTTCATCTTAAAATATGATCGTTTTCTTGATTTTATGGACTGCTCCTGACCCAGGCTGATCTAGTGATTCCAGTTTCCAGCATATTTGTCTCCTGCTTACATCCAGTTATTCCTGTCATCTTGAATAATCTTGCTTCATTCTTCAGGTTTTATTTTCCTGGGTTTTGCATGGGAAAATATTCCCTGTCAGTTCCGTTTCACTGTGAAACACTCCTGTAGTTTCATCCTTCAAGGCAAGCTTTTTAATCTCCTCTCTTCTCTCCTCCTTGAGATTAAATCCATCTTTCTCACCATCAGATGAGATCCTATGATTGCCTTACACATTGACTGAGGTACCTATGTTTCACATATAGATAGTAAAAGTCCAGTTTAAAAAAAAGGTCTTCATGCTTTTTATTTCTCTGATTAGTAACATTTCAGTCCTGTCCAGTTATTTTATGGTGTTTTGACATAAATCCTATCCTATGTCAAAAACCTTGAAACAGCAAGTTTTTTGCTACTGAGTGCAAAAAACTGAGCTAAGTGCCTTTCTAGTGTTTACAGATCTCACCACAGTCTCATCTAGAAAACACAATTCCTAATGGGCTGTTACTCAAGCACAGCTTTTCAGTTTATTGCAGTCCTAATCCTTCATCTTTCACATAAAAATTTGACTGCATCTTTTAAAAAGATCAAAAAGTTCTCCTCAGAAATAAGGTAAATTGCAACTTGCTTGAAATCTGTCATTTATATGAACACAAAGAGAGTAACTGTAGTGACTTGAGCACGTGTTATGCAACTTGTCATCTAAAAGCTATTTCAACAGCAGCATAATGGATATCTGAGCACCTTACAGCTGTTTTGCAGACTGGTACCTCTATGAAGCCTGATCCACGTGTCTCACACAGGCATGCAAATGTGACGGGGCTACTGTGTTTATGGTACAGGGTTAGTTGGTTCAACAAATCTTTTCAAAACAGGAAGCATTCAAAGCTTCTTCTGTTCTTGTTTGATGTGCTGTGCACATAACACACCTTGGTACATGTGTGTTGTATTTTCAGGTCAAAATTTTTCAGATCAAAATACCTGCTTATCTCTTTAGATTTTAACATGACAGAAGGGACAAGACAGAAGGGAAAATAAATTTGGTATGACTACTGCCTTTGATGGCAATTACTCAAGAAAAACAGTACCATAAAAATAACCTATACCAAGCTCAATAAAATATTTCATAATATGTCCGTTATTATCTGGAGAAGTATTTTATAAAGGCCTCATTTTAGAAATGTCTCCAACCAAGGTGATTCCATAAATAATGCTTGCACAGTGGTTTCTAAGGTATCATGTGTCTCCTTTGTGACGCAAACTGGTTGTTATGGAGATGGTAAAATATCAACTATTCTTTGTGAGACTGCGCAAGATCAATTTTGGACCCATTATAGCATGTTTTTTTCTCTGTTCAGCTATAATCAGACTTTCTTAGCAACAAAAACAGATGTATAAAAACTATAAAATGTTTTAAAACAAATGTTTGCAGAATATTTAACTCTTTGACGTACAGAAATAGACATATGTGCACTGGTAACAGATGCAAATTCTCCCAAATTCATATGGCCTTTAACAGAAAAGAGGCTTGTAATGTTACAAAGGCTGAACAGCTTACAAATAAACAGATCACTCCTGGTCTTTGTTATTAAATTTTATAACCTATACCTTTCAGAAGTACAGATAGGTCCCTAAAGCAGCCAGGACAAAGATCAACATCTTACACTCCAGAAGTATGGAAAAGTACACATAGGACTTTTGTTCTACAGTGTGTTAAAACTTGTTAGAGCTTCATGAAATGGAAGGAAAAGGGTTCTGTTTGGTGAGCAATATGTAAAAATATGGTCTAAGATACTTGGCTAAGCTGCCTGTATATTATCTTTCTCCATTTTTAATCTATGCCAGTCCATATGTCTAGTTCACCAGTCAATGACTAAGGTTAAAGAACACAGAGCTAAGTCAGGGGTTTGCAGAGTCCTATAGCAAGAGCAGAAAGAAGGAATTCCTCCTTCTCCTCTCAGTCTGTATTTAGACATACAATAAGTGATTGCAAAGGCATAAAATTTTCAGGGATCCTCAGCTATTTGTAGATTTGGTGTAGTTTTATGGAAACACTACAGAGAAGAAAATAATGAAGATTATTAGAATCCTTTTTGAATACTCTAAGAGTTTACTATTTTTACTGAACAGAGGCCTAGATGCGAAGCAGAAACAGCCATAGAGGAAGGAAGAAAAGAAAGTCCACTCTGTGAAAGTGGCAACAAAGTGTACATTGCAATGAATACAGACAATTCAGGTAAGCCTACCTCAGGTGCCATCCAAAAGGGTGTTCCCACTGAGGTGTTTCTACGCAGCCGTGTGCTGGTGAGCTGGGCTGAAACACCTGCAACAAAACAGATCAAAGAAACCTGGCTTCAAATTCCTTGTCATTTCAGCCAGTTTATTTCAATTATCTGGAAAACAACCCCCCAGCCTGGGAGCACAGCTGCAGAATGCCTGGCCAAAGTAGGTGCAGCATTTGCACTGATTTAATTTTAGCTTGCTCTTTTTGTTCAGAATTGCTGAGAGATTTTTTGTGAATGACTCACTTCGAAGCACTTTCATTCCAACTCAAAAATGCAATTGGCACCTAAATCTCACAGATTTCTTTCTGCTGTTTTCATGAGTACAAATGGGAACTATTAAAATTACAACTTTATTTTAAAACTCCTGTTTCAGAAATTTACTCCCTGAACACCACTGGCAGGAAACCCGTTCACTAGCATATTTGCAGAAGCTCCTATTCAACACAAAGCTTATGCAATTGCTTAAATCTTTCCCTATTGGGAAATGCTCAGAAGCTCAGCTCACACTGCAGCTTGTACATCGAGAACTAAGCACATACTTAAAATACTTATTTCAGAGCCTTGCTAATTGGGGATGGGCTACTAAAGCACAACTGAAAAAAAACCAAAAAAAAAAACAAAACGAAAAAATAAAAGAACAAATCAGAGTGCAATCAAACAATGTTAACAAAACAGAATGAAGTTCCACAGCAAATCTTCTTTGCTCTGGTCATATAATTGATGGAGTTCAGTTCAGTAGCATCCAATTCAGTTCAGTAGCATCCAATGAGTTAACACAAAGCCAATATTGACTTAAAAATGTATTTTGCTTTAACATTTTTAAGAACAAAAACCACAGCGTTTTGCTCCTACAGCATTACCCAGAGACAAAAATGGGCAGAAACACATACAATACACATTGACCAATGCCAACAAATAAAGAATTTGGATTCACAAGTTAATTTATTTGATGCTGGCTTGAACATTCAATTCTATGTTTGTTTTTAATTTTGTGTAATTGCAAGTCTTCAGTGATTTCCTGAGTATCACTGTAAAACAGTTAATGGCCAAGACATACAACAAGCCTCTGTGCATTTCACTGTGATCTCTCTCATGCTAGCTTAATTTGTAGCTGCTATCTAGGGATATTCCAAAACAGTGCAGAATACCAAAGAGCTGAGAGAGGGAGAGCATGAGCATAAATGAACGATAAGTTGCAGACATTTTGGGTCAATGTACACTGTGACCACTCATTCAAATATATAACTCTGTCGAGAGCAATTGAGGAAAGAAATGTGTGTTACATTATAAAAACAAGCTGTAAAGTCAGGCAATAACGGAAAGAAAAGCCTCAATTAAAGATATCTGTGTAATCCTCTCTTTGACCTAATATCCATAGGTAAAGCCTTGAATCTGATGAAATTTTTTTTAATCAAGATGCTGTCTCTTTCTGTGGACGGAATGGATAGCATTTATTGAATAGGTCATAATTTAATTTTTTTAACCCCATTGATTTGAATTCTCATTACTTATTTAATAAATTCAATCCTACACTAAATTTAAAATTATTATTTTCTTTTCCTTGTGACATGTTTCCTCCTCCACTCATCAAACAATAAATCTGCACAACATTTCCACAAAATTGCAGAGGATTATTAGTTCCAGGGATTAACTAAAAATATCCAAAGTAACTACTGTGTTTGGGTAGTTAATCTGAGATCTTTCAGTTTTCAAGCACTCCATCGTGCCTCAAGTAGAGCTGTAATAGATCTCAGCTGCAGTTCAAGAAAACATAGCTCTTCTGCAAAGGAGGACAAGATGTTTCAAACTGACTACTGGGAAATGAGGAACAGAGTGTGATATAAGTGACCCTCCAATATCACAGAGAAACATTGGCAGAAACAAGAGCAATCTCCAGTTTGACGCCATTCAACTGTCTAAATTGCAAGTTCCTTCTCTTCCTGAACTCCTTGCAATTTCACTATGCATCTTCTACTTTCCGCAACAAATGAAACAAAACAGTTCTACAAACAAAATCATCTGTGACTCACTCCTAAATTATTCCCAGGGTTTCTTCTCTGTAACTACAGCAGTAGAATAAATGGGAAAAACAGCAATGTAATGAAAGCTTGGCACTTGATGTTTCTTCAGTCAGAAAGCCCATACTTACATGGGCATTTCTTGGCATTTCCTAACCATAAAGCATTAGGGAACATTTCAGACCTAACTCACCTTTTTTTCTGAATCTGTCATATTTGTTTTAATGTTTTGCTGCTACTGTTGTAATTTAAAAAAAGTAGGAAAAACCTGCTGAAGCTTAAATGTGGAATCAAACATGCATGGGACACCAGAAAGATTGGGATTCTCAGTTTCCTTGAATGTGTCACTTGGAGTTGCAGCACACAGATGTGTCTTTGGAAGCTTAGCTTCTGCTGCAGCTAAGGCCTTTAATATACCTGATGAAAACTATTTTGCTCTAGGGAGAAAAGCTAACTTTTCCCGTAATGGAGTTCAAACAAAGATTATACTGCCAAAATTACTCTCTTGTACTAGATCAGGCAAGTTTTGCTTTAGGCCATATGTTTCTCTCATTCATATTTTAATTGCTGCCTTTACCATTCAAATTAATGAATTTCTGTCCCTAGAAGATACTAAAGAGTCGCCTATTTCCCAACTTACTTTAGCATCTTCAATGGATTTTTGGGTTAAATTTATAATACCATGACATGATCAGTATTAAATTTTCTTTCCATGGCATAACATAACTATTTTAGGATTTATTTTAAATTACTATTTGCAGATTTTTTTGGCACAGCATTTAACCCTATGCTCATTTTGTGAACATTTTTCTTTACCTTCATGCACAACTAAACAAACATCTGTTATTCACATAACACTATTCACAATGGCAATTACCTTATGCATTATATTGCTTCATCAATAAATTATATTACTTATAAACTGCTTCTGTTACCTTTAACAAAATTGACATTACCTTGCATGCATATCTCAGTGATTAAAGCATTTCTTTAGTTTTCTAAGTGTGTGTTCAAAGGGGAAAAAACGCTGAACGAGTTCCTTTCTTTCTCTCTCCCTACTTCCCTTCTGTTTCTTATGATGTTTCCAGACTCAAAGTGCTCAAATCTAACAGCAATAATCACAAATTAAATGGATGTTGGGTTTTGGACCCAAGGGACTATTTTACCTTCTGCTCAGAGGGAAAAAATATGCTTAAGGCTAGCAAAAGCCATTTCAGTTTCCTTTTCATATGCAAAAGATAGAATATCTAAATTTAAATTAGGAGGACAACTGCCCTGAAAACGACATTCCTTGTGAAATGCAAAAGAGCTTAGTAAATAAAATGGTACCCTCAGATTAAATTATGTTTAAGCTTTTAAAAGTCTATTACTGATTTTTAGTTAGAATTTTTATTCTTGCTGTAATCAGGTCAGCATTTTTCCTTCTCAAAATAATTTTGAGTATCCTTCTGAGAAAGTCTCTCACTGTGGCATTCTGTCTTCCCAGGGGAAAGTAAAGAAATGCCTTTGGCTAAACTGCATGTGTGGGGGGGGGGGAAATGGGAAGTGGTCATTACCAAAGTCAACGAGCTTGACTCCACCTTCTGTTGTCAAGAGAATGTTGTTCCCTTTCACATCACGATGAATGATCCGGTTATTGTGTAAATGCTGAAGGCCCTGTATACCAACAGTAACAAAAATGAGTCTACTCCCTTATTTAAAAGCAGTTACCCTACTATTAGAGAATTTAATGAAGACAATATGCACATATTCTATAAAAGAATCTGCCCACTGGATTACATGCCTTGATAAAACCCCTGCTTCTATAATAGCCCACATAATACTGTCAGCATTACCACACTTTATAAATGGAAAATGCATGTAAGAGATGAGTAAATTGCACCCTCTGCTGTCATTATAAGCCCAATGAATATCCTTACCAAAAGTGCACCATACAAGATGTATGAGATTATAGCTTCATCCAATCTTCGGCCACACTTCAGCAGGCCTTTGACAAGCTCTGTGACAGAACCTCCATTGCACAGCTGTGAAGGGGGGAGTTTCAAGAAGAGAAAAATAAAACCACAAGATAAGTCCTCAGTTACCCAATATACTTGTGTAGGTGATAAACCTACGTAAAACTTACCATGCAAAACTGTACTACACCACAAGTCTGGATACAACTAGATCTTCACCTTGCAATTATTTATGTTGTTACCTCACTATAGAACACATTTTATTAGTGATGTTAATAATAAATCACAGCAACCTGGGTAGGAGCAGGGAAGTAAAAACTGAAGATTATAAACTGTGATCTATAAAATGTAACTAAAAATCAAAATATCATGAACATGACTGTATTTTGGTGTTAAAAGAGGATTTATAAATCAAATTTACATTATTTGATTATTTTCACAATACATGCATTGTCTTTTTGAAAATATCCTTTGTGTAAAGAAAAGGCCACACAGAAAAGATTGATGTTCTTGATAACTGGGAGGCAACAAATTACAGCCATTTTAAACTTTCACTCCATCAATGCCCCTGATGGCAGGCAATATAAAGTAGACAGAAGCCATATTTCTACACTCAGATTTGATGCCATGTGTTGTCAACTACAGAGAAACATTCTAATCCAGAAGAGCAGCTTCTTGCAAGCATTTCCTATTAATGGGATGCTACTTAACAAAAGAGGAGAAAAAGTAAAATTAGAATCTTTGTAAATATGCTCTCACTGACACCACAAGTTCATTGTTTATGCCGTGCTAAGCAGGTATTCATCTCTATCCTTTCTCCTTTCTGTCCTTTTACTACCTTAATATTTGCAATTGTTAGACAAAAAAAAAAAAAGGGAGAATTGACTGCCTTTCTTTCATTGAATTTTCTCTGCTACACCTGTTTCTGTAGCCAGCACCTTTACCAACGTTTCTGCCATACAGAATCACATGCATTTCAACACAAGTTTATTTTACATTATCAGATTAAAATACCACAATGTAAATCAGAAGAATGGCACAAACTCTCAAGTTTTGCATCTTTCAAATAGCTTTTATGAATTGTGTACCCATTCAATCACTAATTTCTGTTATATGCTAATGTTTGCCTTAATTTATTACTAACCTTCCCTTGCAGCAAAAAAAATTCACTAGACTGAAAGTTTTAGTTCATGGAAAGGACTGGATCCCATGAAAAACAAGACAGCCTTTATGCAAATAAGTCCTTGAGGAACCAAAAACATTGGTAAGTTCCGTATGAATTTGACTTTACTTTTTTATTAGTAGGGAATTTATTTTTTTTATTTTAATAAATCAAGTGAGAGCATCAAGCTCAAAATCAATCATCAAATGAATTTAAATGAAAGTGTACATTTTTCTTACCATGCTTAACCATTTGCTGACAAGTCACTAAGTCAAAGATTTTTATTTATTGCATTAAGCTAAATGTTCTGTTGAAAACTGTACTAAACTGTACTAGAATTGTACTATCTGTACTAAACTTATGCCTAGCCTGCAAATAAAATATATAAAAGTATGCCCTAACTTCAAAAAATACACAAGCTGGTTATGACTGAAAAAATAATACATACTGACAGCTGCTAGGTAATATATGTTAAATGAATGACTCTGGAAATAAATATATCCCACAAATACGACTGCAGCTGTCAGTGACGCTTTTCTTGACAGTCAGCAAAAATCGAGGACAAAATCAATTTGAAAACTTCATTATCACTTCCTACCTAATGGTAATACTTTGAAAGGTGGAGTGATGCACGTCTAAATGGAGAAGCAGGGAAGTTTGGTTTACAATTATCCAAGACTTGCATCAACATAAAAGTACTTAAGGTACTTTTGCTACCCTTCCACATTATTGGCATTTATCAAAGTAAGGTCCTGCTTGTAGTGAGTAAACATGGCAAAACTGTGCCTAAAGGAAAAAAAAATTCTACCTTTTTATTACAACTTTTGGAAGTCACACTTCAAATGAATGTATTTCATCAAAGACTCAGGGATCAAAGTCTGAATACTTTGTATATTCTCTTTTACTGAAAATGTGTCATTAATTTATAATATCACAAGTAACTGCTATGCATACATAAATTTGCATGTAAATTCTAAGGCAAGAAATAGTTTCCCTTGTCTGGTAAATTTGTCTGCATAAGGAAAACACAATTTTTTATAATGTTGAATTTCTCCAAAACTTTGGATAGCATGCACCAAAAAATACCTGAAATGCACATACTTAATTGATAAAGCCTATACAAACATACAACTTCTTTTAATTTTACATTAAATTTTGTTACATAGAGTATATCTAGATGTTGCTTTACCAAAATGTTATTATATGGCACTTAATGGATTTTTTAGATACAATACACTTATACTAAAAAAGAAAACATACGGGAAACCAAGCCCAAACTCAACACAAAGCCAGTGTGCATACAGTAAAAAACAACACCAAAACAAAAATACTAATGTTCCTTTTTCATAGTTACTGACATTTAAGATGTACAATATCCAAAAGTTTTCATTTAAAGTACATACCTCTCCAGTACATAGAAATTAGATGCATTGTAGGGATTCTACAACTTAAAAAATAAAGAAATAAAGATATAAAGATTGCCTATTCTGGTTCCAGTCACCATTCAAGAACAGGGAGTGGAATTTCTAAAAAGTTAATCCCAGCTTTTACCAGTCTAGTTATGATAGAGAGAAAGGTTTGAATGATCTGCTACTGCTCAACATCCCAACTGTTCATCCAAGCAGTAAGTTACTGGGCAGAGTTCTGAATCAATTAACATCTAGAAGAAATCCCCATCTTGCAACAACCTTTGGCAGTCACTTAACTGGAAACAGGATCACCAAAATACATTTTACATTCTAAGAATACTGATGGCCACTGAATAATAAGGGTTAATAGAAGACATTTCTGTTGCTGTTTTCAACAACTAGCCTCGTGTTTGTTGGGTTTTTTCCCCACTTCATTTTCTCTGTTCACTTTTGCAGTAGCTAGCTTATTTGTTAACTGCCCTCCATGTTATTCATTTGTCATCTTTTGCATTTTTGAGTTCTCCATACATTTAGAAAAATTCTTTATCTAATGTTTCCTCCAACAATAAAAAAAAAAAGGATCTGCTTATCCTGAAGGCAGAATGTAGCAACTCACACAGAAATTAAATGCAAAGACATTCCCTATTAAACTTTTAAGTTTGGACGTGATTTCCAACAGTAGGCTACCACACATCATGTATCGTCAGTCCTTTGATTAACAGCCTCAATCAGAGAATCTCAAAAGCCTGTGACTCCTCTTTCAACAACAAAAAAACCAGCCACATCTGGTAGGTAAGACATAATATCATAAAAATGTTTTTACCTCAAGTACCAGCCAGAGCTGTCCTCCCACATATTGATCTGCTTTGTAAAACATCCCATAAAATCTAACAACATTAGGATGATTGGGAAGAAACTGCAAAATATTATATTCGGCTTCAATTTCTTCATCTACATCCTACATAAAAACACAAATACACAGAACATATAAAGACAGTGACAAACTCTCAGGAATAAAAAGAACCATTTTTTAAATTAGTTTGTACTTTTAAATAGTTTTAATTTAAAGCAGTCGAAATTACACTATAGTCTAAATTTAATGCATCAAAATGGTGCCACTTGTGTTCTTTCTACATACAGAAAAGCAAAGCTTGTATAAAGCAAGCAGTTTTCTTCAACTATTCTTGCAGTGCATAATATGCTTAACAAGAAAATTAAAAACCATGCTTAACTATGCTTAGTTGTCTAAATAAGAAATTGACACATGTATGATTTTTAACCTGTTTTTTATCATGCATACTTTTAACACATCAACTAAATGCGAATACATGAACCTTTGATTTATCCTTTTTTCTATGGTCATCAGATGGGACTAAACAGAGAATGATTTCACAATTACAAAGTACTGTATACTATCAGCACACAGGCCACAACTCAGAACAGTGCTTAAGCCATGAAACTTTCCTTGTTTCTGCACAGACTGTGACTATTAGGAAATTAAAGCTTGTGCCTTCTTCAGATTTATACATGAGAAAACCACAACGAATTTCACATGACAGAAATACAACTTTTGCTTGTAAATATTTTAGTCCAGCTATCATGATCAAATTCCAGCTTGATTCAACCTGAATAGCTGCCAATTAAATCTTCCATTGAAAACTAGGGCCTTGGTTCTCAAGGGAAGCCAGGCATTTAATATCCACTAAAGCCAGAGCTGGCACAGACCTACCTCTGAGGACCTGGGATACGCCCTTCTCTTTTTATCTTAACTATTGCTTCACACTATTATCTACTTATAAAAGGTAACTCTAAAATATCCTAAAGTTCATAGTGCTTCTGTGATGGGAAAAGTAATTCTTTTAGGGAATACACAAGATAAAACAAGAACATTAAGATTAACAGCATCCTTTATTTTCCCTGCTATAGCAGGCCCTAGGAGAAATACTCTCTGTCTTCTAATCATTTGCATGCTCCAAGCATAGATAACTAAATTTATACCAAAAGAATTACACAGACCTAAAATAGAAACTAGGTAAATTCTGTCCTCAAATAAGATGATGAAATTACAAATTCATCTTTCAGTTTCTGGTACTAAACTCCTTCTGTCAATGAATTCTGCAAAACTGTTCCCTTCTGAACACATCAATATTTTACAAATTTGACTTACATTTCAAATCTGTTTCACAATTCTTTTAAAATAACATTGAAGTTACATTTTAACAGTTTTACTTACACTGACAGGATCCAGAATCTTTACTGCTGCCAGGCTCCCATCTTTCTTATTGGCAACCTTATAGACTTTACCATAAGTGCCTTTCCCAATAGTCTCTATAATTTCCCAGGTATCTGAGGGATCAGCTAATGATTCTAGTCCAATCATACTCAAATTATATTGAAATAATCCATACAGTGGCTTCCTGGAAAACAAAAAAGACACACATACAGTGGGAAAAGAAGGCATCTTTTAATAAAGACTTCCTAATCTGAGAAGAAATACAGATGGAACAACAAATGAAAACCAGGCACAAAGGTAATGAAAGGAATGGAAAGAAAACTCTGGGAAACACTTCTCTTTCCTTACCTTACTGTATGTATTATTTGCTTCAAACATTGTGCCATACGCTGCACCATTCTAAAGAAATTTTAACAAGTTACGACAAAATATGACCCCTCTCTATACTGCACACTCTGGATTAACACAACTCATGAGGCTCTATTTCTTGTGCTTTCTAAAAAGCCATGTCATAGTTTTTACATATATTTGTGTAATGCTCCCTGGAGATTGCCAGACAGGCATTCAGTATGTATCATCATCATCATGGCTAGGCTTCACGAATGAAGATATGGGAAGGGCTCTACCCACACTTGCTGCAAGCGTGCTGGTGGCTAAAAAGGCCGATGCGGGACAGGCAAGTCCGGTTACAAAAAGCACAGTGGAAAGTCTCCTTAGGTGGCAGTGATGAGACGAGGCTCTTTCTGCACTGTCTTTTCTCCTCAAGACTGATTCTACGTGCATTCTCAAAGGAGGCAGCAGCATTACGGATGGTGTGTCTCCATGTCTCTCGAATTGAGGCCAGAGTGGACCACTGATGGCAAGTAAGTATAATGCCTCATTATATCTGATATATCTACAACAGGGCTACATATATAACTACTTTAATAAATTTAAGACTGGGCTGGTTGGTATAATAAAATACAAACCTACTTGAAAATGGGGAACAGGTACACCACCAGGGTGACATCCATCACTGGAGATGTTTCTCAACAACTACACCTGTCTCTATCTCTGTATGTCAGTCAGAGTGTGTTATGGTCTGCTACACTGGCTGACTGCACCTCCACATCCAGGAAATCTCCAGGTCAGGGGACTTGTTTTCCTAGACACTCCTGAGTGGATCCTGTAGCAAATGGATCACTGCAGTCTACGCAAAGGGCTCCTTCCCACCTTGAAATTGCGTAGATGGCAAATTCTGCTGATTAGGAAAATGACAATAACATTACAGGATTTCATTTAAAGTAGTGAGAACATAGATCTTGTCTCTGAACTGGAATGAGAGAAAGGAAAAAGGAAGTTTAAGATGGGAATCAACCTAACCTTCTTGTATTTCATGTTTTCATTATTACACAACCATTGATGGTTTTACTAAGAAAGAAAATTATTTACCCATTTGGTGGTTGTTAGTAGATAACTTGCTACCTGTATGCTTAACAAGGATATATAAAGTCTGAGATCCTTGGAAAAAACAAAGGAGAAAAGTAAGAGCACGATCTTGACAAAAACAATTGAAGACAACCCCTCACTGGCTGCAAAAGCTCCTGATTTTTGGAGACTGATTAACTAGCACATCAAAAGTACATTTGAAGGTTTGAGCCATTTCTTTCTAATTAGAAAGACAGTTTCTCAATATTTGGATCCAATACAACAGGCTACAAATAAAGAACAGTATTCTGAACACATACACCTAGTACCTCAACAGAGAAGCAGGTCAGATGGAAGACTTCTCTGAAATCAGTAAACAGACTGTACTACATGTACTGAAAACAGCATCCAGAGATACGGAGCTCCTGATAAGCCAAACTTCACAGCAAGGTCCACTTGCAAGGTGGGGTGGTGGTGAATACAAACACGGGAATAGTTGCATCTCATGAAAAAATTCAACACATCAACATATTCAATGTGTGGTTTAAAGCTTTAGGAGAAGTGCTACGGATGTTCATGTGCAAAGAAACAGGGAAGAACAGACTGGAAATAGCTTTTTCACACTCTCACAAACTAAAAAAAGACAGACTGATATTTATTTCTCTGTCACTACAAGAACTATCCTATCACACATTGTTTTGTTTTAAGGAAAAACATATTTATCCACAACAGCTGCTTGAAGGAACACATCTAATGCCATTGCCTACTCTTGTCCTGAATAATACATATAGCCAAAAAAACAGTATAGCCAAATTTTCAAAACACATTAACATTTCTTTATACCAGAAAAAAATGTTGAACATTTCTTTATACCAGAAAAAAATGTTGATGAAATAAAATCTAATGCAAAACCTTTACAAATTAAGTCATGTAGGAGGACTGAAGAAAAATTTTAGTGACCATTTTTGTGCATTGTGATTACACGGCACCATTTACACGTAGCATGTTTATGCATTACATGGAATATGCATTACAGATACACAAAATATGTACCGCAAACCTCTTCTGTTTAAACTAAAACAGCCTCTTCTTGAACTCAAGAAATACATATCTAAATAAGGCTCTATGTCTGTCATCAGAGAAAGTGCCCTTTGCCTTTATGACAGTATTGCATTCCTATAATAGATGTGAACATTTTACAGTACAAAAAAGCAAAAAGACAGTATCTGCTATTATGTTCAATACGCTAAAATCTAGATTTAAAAAAAACCACAAAATTTAAATATTACAGGGAAAAGCTGAAACTGTAAAGTGAGTTTGTGCTTTTCTTTTTCTATTTCCTGATTTGCTGAACTTGAGAAAATAAAATGCCTTTCTTTTAAGAAGGACTGCCATTTACTCTTTAGTTATACAGCTTATAATTTATTAAAATTTATAATTATTTATACAGTATGCATGAACACAACCACTTTTGCAACGACCATACACATACAGAGTGGGAGATGCTGGAAAGCAGTACCATGGAAAAGGACCCAGAGGTCCTGGTCTATGGCAAGTTGAATATAAGTCAGCCGTGCCTGGGCTGCCAGGGGGGGCCAACCCTGGCTGCTATTAGAGAGCATCCAAAGGACAGCAACGAAGGTGGTGAAGGGCCTTGAGGGGACACTGTATAAGGAGCATCTGGGGTCACTCGGCCTGTTCAGCCTGGAGGAGACTGAGGGGACACCTCACCGCAGTTACAATTTTCTCGTGAGGGGAAGAGGGAGAGCAGACACTGATCTCTTCTCTGTGGTGACCAGTAACAGGACCTGAGGGAATGGCCTGAAGTTGTGTCAGGGGAGGTTTAGGTTGGATATTAGAAAGAAGTTCTTCTAGAAGAGGGACGTTGGGCAGTGGAACAGGCTCCCCAGGGAAGTGGTTACAGCACCAAGCACCAAGACAGTTCAGGAAGCATCTGGGTGATACTCTCAGGCGCACTGTGTGACTCTTGAGGATGGTCCTGTGCAGGGTTAAGAGTTGGAACTGATGATCCTCATGGATCCCTTCAAACTCAGCATATTCTGTGATTCTGTGATCTTCAGAAGATTGTAACACTAAAATACTGCAGTTGAAATTTATTTAGAAAGAAATTTCTCCTTTTACTCCCCCCACATCAGGCCTCACACATCTCTGGGCTTTGAAATGATGTACCGAGAGTGGCCTATAGTTGTGAAAAACTTAGCAATACCCTCCCCAGAGGAAGATTTCACCTATTAGAGACCTACTGATCATTTCTGCCCCCAGTTGGAGAGAACTTAGTGGTTAAATCTGTTTCATGCAGACAAACAAAACAGCCCAAACCAGGTGCTGGAAAATTACACTTTGGCAATTAACTCTACTGGATAGGGAACATCTAACACAAAGCTATTTGGGACTGCACATGTTTATACAATTTGAGGTATGACTTCATGCCATCAACGAGGCCTTCCCATTCTAGCACTCCATCAAACCCTGTTTTGGATACTTGGGAAAAGACAGAATGAAAACAAAAGTAAGGACAACCTCATGGAATCTAGTCAAGCTCAACTCAAGCTGAAATAGGGACAAATAGCATGATTTATATTTTTTTAAGCAGATATAAAAATATATCTTGTAAAAGCTGATGAAACAAGACAATAAGGTAAGACAAATATTTATTAACAGGCTTCAGCCACTGACACAATTTCTTTCATTTACCCATGAAAAGAGATACTGTCCATCAAAGTAGATGTCATAATTCCATTGCAACACCTCATTTTTTTCTATTTTGTAAACCTTTACCAGTCAGAACAAATTAAGTCAGACAAATGTGCAAGTAAAATTTCAAGAAACTATTTCTCTGTAAGATGAACATTAGAATCAATGACAGTATCCTCAAGACAAACAGACTACATGTATTATTTGATTTACAAGATATTATAAAATAAGTATGGGTTATGAACAGTGCACAGATCCATTTTCCCTTTTTGAACCATAACCTTTCAATTGTATTCCACAGCTCTAAATAGCCTCAGAAGAGCCATCTTGAAAAATATGTGGTGTCCTAGAAGTTCTGCTGTTATATTCTCCTATGTTGTGAAAATAAAAAAATCCAAACTCTATGCTGAACAACTACATGCAGATTTTACTTCTGGAATAAAATCAGCAACTTTTTCTTACAAATTTATTATCACAGCTATCTTTCTCAGAAATTATAGAAACAGAAGGGACTCATACGCCAGAAAAACAGTGCCAGAAATAGCTTTATAATTATTGTTCCATTTTCACTACTGTCTTACTCAACTCCGATGCAACAGTGATTTCCTTCTTCATTCTAACACACTCTCTTCTACTCTACAGTAAGATGGATCATCTGTAGAGGTTTTAAAATTAGTAAGAGCCTCACTCCAGCTGGGTGCTTTCTAACAATCATGAAGAACAGAAGAAGAATTCAGATAGTAAAGTTGACATTATCAGCTATGGCTTCACCCAGCCACGACAGCCCCTTTTCTGCTACCTCAGAAACAATCGTTAGAGGCATTTATGAACCAAAAAAAGGCACAAGAAAATCAATAGTCAAAACAGCTTCCTTTGTTAGTCTCCTCCTGCTGCTTCTCATTGGCTAGGTTAAAACAAAGGGGATGTCAATATCTTGAAATGAAGCAGACAAAAAAAAAAAAAAATCCATCAACGCACCATCCCATAACTGTCCTCAGTTGGTCTCGGAGAGACAGCAGAATGTGCTGTGCATAGTTCTTTTTGGGGTAATGGTCAGTGATGGAAAAAAATGAAGGACAAGGATAGAAGTACATTCAAAAGCTGCTAGTGATGCTATAAAATTTATATAAAAAAAAGCAATCATACTTTAACTGCTCACATCTTTTCACTAGGCCAACACAAAGGAAAAATCAGGACAAAAAGGAATAGAGCTGCTGTTATTTATAGATGAACGGTAGATGCCTGAAAACACTCCTGCTAAATTCAGTTCATGGAACAAGTCTTTCTTGGACATACAAACAATGAAACCAACTCTGTGGATGTTCAAAATTAAGATATAGAATATATAAATGGGAAATATGTTCTTCCTTTCTACATAGTCCAACTTCAACTTTCTAAACCTTTTACTAATTGCGCTTACATACACTCTTTTTGTCTACACAAAGCCCCTTAAATTCTTTAAATTCAGGAGTATCTCCATTATTTTATTTTCTTTTGCTTAGTTTTTGTGGATGGACTAGATAAGCTAAGGTTTTAGACTTGCAGAATCAGGCACAGGGCCAGAATAGAGAGATAACCAGTGGCAATGGATTGTGTATGGATGTTAGCTCTGATGATAGCACTGTGAATATTTGCTCCCTTGTCCTATCTATGCTTCCAGTTCATAACAGCATGAGTCACAACCCCATTCCTAGGATCAACCATAATAAACTGTCGACAAAACCATCTACTGACATCATGCCAGAGAAATCTAAGTGTCATTTATTTCTTTAGAAATAAAGACAACAATAACTTGATTTTTGAACATTCTAGTCAAATGGTGAAAAGTTCACACCACTACTCCTAAACTACTTCTGAAATAAAGGCACTTGTAATATTATACTGTTAACTCTAATTCTTGGATCAAATGTGTGAGTCTAAACCAGAAAACTCTCCATTAATATCCTGGAAAATGTATGGTAGGAAAGACACCTGGTCCAGACAATCCAGTGCACGTTTTCATTTAGATTTATCGCACATAATGTGTTGCATTACAAATTTCCATTAGTAAACTCTTATTGCACCCCTATGAGTACAACATTAACCTTTGTCCAATAACGATGGATCATTTTTGCATTGTTCATATAAATCAAACAGGAAAAGATGACTATTGTGGGGGGCAAGTACATGGCTCTGATCAGCCAGTTTCATAAACAAACAGATGTAGGACTCAGGCAAAGTACAGTTTGGCCTCTGATCAGCTCCCCTGCAGTCTTCTAATTTGGTATGCATTTTCAGTCTTTCCTGCGGGCCTGCATCAAATAAGAAGGCACTGCTGACTCTATTACTGAGTCATAAAGAAGTTACTTTACTCCAGAACTTTTTAGCACCTCATCCTGCAACTACCAAGTGCTACAACACTCTCGATGAACTTGCATCTGTTGTGGAGTCCAAGTAACATTATTGGCATCTTGGGTCCTCCATAGCTGCATCTCCCTTAAAAATCAGGGGGGTTTCTGCTTCCCAGAAATCAGCTCTGAAGTTGCTTCCCTCTTACCATAAATCCATGGCTCTGTGTCACAGGTGCACACCTGCACACGAACACAACCATGATACCAGCTCATTTCACCTCAAGCCGTTTTCTAGCAGAATGGTACTTGCAATAAGTGTAGTATTAGCCTTAACATGTGCAGGATGGGGTCATGCACTTTAAGTTAAATTAAACACTGCTTCAGTCTACTGTAGAATCAAAAACAGAACAAGCAAACACTGGGGTTTTCTAGACTTCGAAGCTCTTAAAGATGAGGGTAAACTCAAGTAACTACATCTTTTTTAATATGAATATTCACTAATACTACGGAAAGTTCTTGGTGCTTTGATTCTTCTATCTAACCTTCACTGATGTCAATGGTACTATATTAACAATCAATTTTTTCTGTTAGAATCATTCAAACCCTCTCATTTTCATAAGATTTCATAGATATGCTTTATTCTGTTCTACCTGAATTTCTGTAATTAAATATGCACAAAAGCTTAAATCTAGATAGAATTAAAAGACTTATAAACAGTAATCTCCAAAACTAAGAAAGCCAAAAAGCAACTTGTTTCATAAGCAGTTACACTAATAAATTTGATAAATCCACATCTTTCACCCAAGCAATCATAATAATAACTTTCACTCTTTCTTTTCTCTGATATCCTCAAAAGGCAGCATCTGCTGTACCAGCACGTGCTGCAGCTGGCACTGTTACCACATGAGTAGATCAACAAAATAGAATGTACCAAGGACAAAACTCAACCTGTATCCTCCTGAGAGGGGACTGTGTTTATCGTTCATTCCTTTAGCCTGACAAAGATTTTTATGAGAACTGTGGGAACCTTTTCATTAGGGGGACTTCTGCTTCTCTGTCAAATCTGAATGCAGTCTTCTGTGAGAAAGGATTTTCTCACAAAACTTCAAGTCTACTTTACTAAGGTTAAACATAAATATCCTAACATCACTATTGACATTGGAAGTTAAGCAAAAAATGGTCAAAGTATATGCAGACTGCAAAATTCATAGAGATACCTAGCATAGCAAACCTGAACCTCTCACTAACAAGCAAAAAATAAATTTTTCTTTTGTTTTCACAAAATCAGTAAAAGGTATTATTAATGGAAAGTTATACTTCCAAGGTTTTCTGTTAGGCACCATGTATTTAAGAAACTAACTGGGACTAACACAGAAAATAATATTCAGCAATGAAGGAATTAATGCTTTGCTGAGAATCAGACTATTGTGAAAAAATCACTTCTTGCACACAGTAAACCAAGAATTTTTCAGAGTTGTCTTATCCTGTGAGGTAAAGAGTACCTTGCTATCAACACAGAAATCAACAGAAACTTCTATTAAGTTTTGAGCCCTACTGAAAATAAAGCCCCATAGCATTTACAAGTAGCTATAATACATTTAATTTGACTGCTAATTAATCAGTTCCATCTACAACTCCAAGGACCAAATTTTGAATAAAACTATGTACCAGTCAGTTACCATGATTAATTATCAAATTAATTAAAAATTATTAAGCAGAAATTATTTTCCAAGACTGTTAAGAGGAAAACTCAAACAATAGGTTCTGATCAGTGGCATTCCTATTGCACAAGTGCTATTTATATTAGCCATTTAAATAGAATTTCATCAAGCAAAATACACCAAAGCAGTTGCAAATTATTAACAGCTAACACATCAATTTCACCTCAGGCTGTGAACTCAGCACTAAAATGAAGCTTATAATCCCATGAGCCCATTCAGCTATAAAGTGCAGGTGGCAAACCAGCTACAGTGCCCATGTGTGAAAAATCAATACCTGAGAAGTCTTCCTCTGCCTCCTTTGGCAGCAATTTAACAGAGCAAACAAAATGTGCTAGTGTTAGAATGTAAGGATGAAGTGTTGTAACAGACTGATGACCCTTAAGACCAAATCCAGGCTCTTCACTGCAGAATCAGAGAGCTTGATATGTTTCATGTACAGATGAAATCTAAGAAATCTAAGACAGATGTAGGATAAACTTGGGAAGAAAATAACTGCAAACTTACATTAGTAACCAATTTTCTGAAACCAGGTTATCTTATATTGGATTTCTGTCCTGCTAAGGATATCCAAATTCTTTAGAACTCAGACAGCTTCTTCACAGGGAGAGCTTGTATGAGCCAGTGCTGCACCGAACTGTGCGTTCTGGATCTCGGTTCCCATGCCCAGCACTAGACAGACAACGCAGTGTGTGTTAGCTTAAGATACTGTCACGGAGGTACAAATAAACTGGCTCAATCCTAGCAGCTTCACTTCATTAATACTAACAATCATTGTGACACTAATTGATGCTGAGCTTGATCTATTTATCAAGTCTTTTACAAGCAGGAGCTGAAGAATTAAAGCCACTTTGTCATTCACAGAGAGTGAGCAACAACTGCTTTTAATACTTTGAAGAGATCTTTCTATTGTTTAACAATATACCTTAATTGTATAATGCAATCAATCATAATTAATCACCATAGTTCTCCAGTATTACTTTTATAGCAGTTTTATTCTAATGAGGATTTTTAATAAGAAGAGATACTCTTTCATCCATAAGAAAAATAATAATAAACTGTTAACCATAATACAAAGAATATCTCCTGGCACTGACAATGACTCTTGCTTAAGATGAAGTATTTTCATCAGTGAGCTAGTTGTTATGCATTACCAGCATGTGTGCAGTAGCCTAGCGTGACACCAATTTGCATAATTTCTCTCTTCTAACAGGCTTCAAAAATAATAATAGGCATACAAGATAGAATTCATTAATTTTAAACTTCCTTCAGCAGCTATCTTTATGGAGCAGTTATCAAAAGAACCTTTAAAGAATTAACTTTAATAAATTATAAATGTATTATTCAGGTTATGCTATCTGGGTCTATAGCCATCTAGGTTGAGTTTTGCAACAAAGACCAGAGGAAATCCACAAGCAATTGGCTTGACATCTTCCCAGCTGAAAGGACTGACAAAAGATGGCAGGACAATGCCAATAACTACTGCTGCTCACAGTGAATTACTGAGCTTGAAAATCAGTCAGGGTTTTGAGGGTGCAGATAGGCAGAAAAGGACAGATAGTGATACACATAGAAGCTGCTCAGAGATGTTATACCTGTTTTTTAATGTCATTTAATACCTTAATATACATGGAGCAACAAAAACAACTTTGGTTTTTTGCTGATCTGAGACCTTACCATTTGTTAATTTCAGGGAAGCAGAAAGATTAACATGTTAGCAAACTCTGATATAACTACTGATGGACATTTTCTGATCTTCTGGGCTTATGCATTTGCGTATTGTGACTTGAATAGTAAACAATATTTCTGCAGTACCCCAATTCTCTCAGATATTCATCCAATAAAAAGCTTGGCTTTAACTTCGAGGAGTAATTTAGACCTTTGCCCACTTTACATTCTGACATATGGTAATCAGTAAGAAAGATTTGATTTGTCTTTATCACACAAGAGAAGATGCCTGAAAGTCTACATAATGTCCATGAATAAATATAAAAACACATCACCAAAATACTCAGATATCCTATTAAGTGAAAAGGTACAATCACCCCAGGAGAAACAGTCTAGAGGCCAATATGAGCAACAGCAAAACTTCTCCGAGCTTGCTCCTGCCAGCCATTTCACATGGAGAAGCACTAATCTCTTTCCATTCCTACTGATTCAGGGGATTTGAAGGAGATTAACACCTCTAAGAGCTGTGATCTTGAAGAGAGAACAATGTAATAACAACAACAAAATTGCCCATGAACTTTCAGACTAGAATTTAAACACAGAATAAAGTACCAAACTGGTCTTTTTCCCCTGATTAACTTTTGGGCTGCTACCTGAACTTAATTTACAAGAAGAAAATATGACAAGTAAGGCTCCTGGGTACAGTAACTTTGACCTAGAATAACTAGCTCTTAGCAGATCATTACCAGCTATTAGGTTTTCTTTTGTATATATTGTTCAGTTTATGAAACAGCTGCTGTGGGCTTTCAGAACCTGAAAAACATTTTGTGATACCATTTGAAAAATCAGAAAGAGAGAATAGATAATATAGTTGCATGCCACCACAAGTAGCACTGGACTGAGATATCAGTTAAGGTAAAGTAAACAAGATTGTAAAGACAATATGAAATAGGATCATAGAATCACAGTATTAACAAGGTTGGAAGAGACCTTTGAGATCATCGAGTCCAACCTCAGATCTACTGCTCGATGTTTGCATCAAATTTTTAACAAGGCTTTACCTTCAGCCATTATGTTCTATCACTTCATTTAGCAATGGGTCATCTCTCCTTATAAAGCCCCAGATCCTAACTCCCTGCTAAAGCAGAGCACACCTGCTAAACAAGCAAAGTTTGAAGTAGAATAAAAGCATGATGAGCAAAACAGAAATTTAAATTATCCATTCAAGAAAGATATCTTTATATGGTATGAATGATGTGGTGTAATGAGGATGCTCCTTTTACTAGTTATCATTATAAATACAGTGTGCATTTCGAATACAATCCTAGGAGCTAGGACTCAAGAGATACTCTTGACTGTAACTCACTTCCCATGCCCCAAAAATCGTATTTTATATAGGCTTCAGGTTCTCTGCTTACAAATTGGACAAACTAGTACCTTCCAACAGTAATACCTTATATCGAAAGGTGTCTCCTACATAGACATCCCAAGCTAAAACTCTATAAACATCACAGCAAGGTATACTGTATACAGATTCCCTGAATTGTCCCAACTGTCAATAGACTTTTACTATACACGCATTTCTGTAAGTAGACTATTCACACAACATAAGGTTGTTACCCAGCTTAGAAGAGCAATGTTTGCATCAAAAAGATACTCACCTAAGGGTGTTCCAGCAAAAAACAATATATTGTGCTGCTTCTATGGAAATTGCCATACCTGATTTACAGCCTTGTGGCATCAACTATACAAGGGTAATTTTCTATAATGAATTATTTATTTCCTGTTGTAGTAGACATCTGAGATAGTCATAAATATTTATATGTTCAGTTAATTCACTAATGAAAACTGAGCTAATTCTAAAATGGGTGTTATCTCAGAGGCATGCTGACCTAACAGTCTACTCAACTTTTACATTAGTGAAGGCAACCATCATATGGGAAGCAACTAAAAGGAGATGGAAGAAACTTGATCCTGAAAGCATGGTACAGCAACAGGCTAAGGTATGTAGACAGAGAAAAGTGAAATAATTTTTCTGGGGTAGGCATAAAAACATTCTATTTCTGGTTTCCCCATTTGAAAAAAATGCATGATAACATCCTCCACTCATACTACTTTGAAATCCCTGGGCTTCTCAGTAGTATTCCAGAGTTACTGGCTTGTGTGTTGACCTGTGCAACTCCACTGTCTTTACAGCCTCTAAAAAATATTTTGGGCTCCTGTCTGCCTGAAAGTAGTTCAGTACTACCTATGGATTGCAAGAACCTACGGGCATAAATTCCTTCAAGTTATACAATAAGACAAAAATAATGCTATTTACCAAGGTTTGTAAAGTTAAGAGAATAGAAATTTAAAAAAAACCAAACAAGTCTACATCCATCTAGACTTAGATCAGCCTTGAAAAAAAGCCTTGAAAGGTCTTCTTATCTAATAAACTTACAGCTGTTTCAGCTCATAACCCCCTCATAGAAGGGAATTCTACTTTGGCAACCATTTTTCCTTCATAATCCATCCCTATCTCTGGGGCAATTAACCTTTGCCTGCACTCTTAAAACACAAACTACTAGTCATTTACCTAAGAATTAAGTAATCTGTTCATTCATCAAACTACTGCCTTTCATCTTCTGGAGAAGGTGACTGCTTTAGGCCTCATGTGAAGAGTCTCACTTGCCCCATAATACACTTGATTACTCACATTTGGTTCAACTTTTCACAATCTGTTAGTCCACTGCGAAGCATGAGATTAGCTGGAATATAGTCAAACCTCAGAGAAAAAGCCTCTCTAAATGTTAAGTTTTTCATATATTTGTTATATTGTGAATTAACAACCATCCTTTAAGCAGACACATAAATGTGATCAAGATGTCTGAGTCTTTTGACAGAAGCTGCATGTGATAATGATTATTGTTGAAGTTAGATACTGGTTTAGCATATTTTTGAAGGATGCTATAATAAAGCGTTTCCAAAATAAGTCTATGGACTCCTAGCTTAATTCAGTCCAGAATACAGGGTTGGAAGCAAAGATACTACTGCGAACACCAGGAAATAACTACAGATTACACACACTGCTTTCTTCTTATCATGACTGAGAAGGGTCGGCCAGAAAAAAGGCTACAGAGTACAACAAACGGTGATTTTGAAACTACAAATTCATATAAAAGCTTCTAGGAGAAAAAAAACAATCCCTCTTAGAGAGAAAGGTTGTGTACTGCTGGACTTTTTCTCTAGACAATTAACTCTCTCTTTCAAGGACCTCAAATATACTGTAATTTCAGAAACTATTCACAGGCCTCTTGGACTCCTAGTAGAAAAACAAGGAGAAAAAATGAGGAGTAGTAAATCACAGCTCATTCAGCACCTCCAACTACTGATTTTTAGTGAAACGGGAAGAAAGATCTCTCAGATGTGAACCAGATCCCAAAGCAGTTGATGTATTTGCTAATTCTGATATAGAACAGAAGTACAGTGCAAGAAGTGCAATGCGATGTCACAAAATCAGAAGCTATATGGTAGGTACTCCACATAAAAATGAAATCCAGTAAAGTTTGAGTTTCACTACATCTACAAACAAAGCACTTTAAAAATATGGCTGTCAAAAGATGAAGAGAATCATGCGAGTTTACAAGTTAAATAGGTCTCCGATAAAGATCTTAAAGAAAGTACTGCAGAATCCAGAATTAATCCCTGACAAGGCAATTAGATGGTATCAGCAACTGAAGTCATTCATGCTAGAATGACTCCTGTACTGAGTGGACTGTATCCTAACATAATGAACGTGTTCAGGGATTCAAAACATTGGGAGAAAACAGACTTGCTGCAGACAGCCATGTGAGCTCTGACTCAAGCAGGATCAGCATGTTAAACTTATTACCATCTGCAACAACCAGTCCAGAATAAGGCCCAGCACACACAATGGATTACATTATTTTGCAAAACCTTGCAATGTCAGGGCATCTACTTCTCTTGGGAGCTGCATTTAACTGGAGGCCTTCATCCTCGGTCCCTGACTGAGCTATCCTACAGCAATGCTGCTGTCTGAGCACATATCCCATTCATCCAGACCCAAGCATTAAGCCATGAACTTGATATCCTGAACAACCTTGAGTCTGACTGGTTGCTACGGACTCACCTGGCAGTCACCGGACTGTTAGCTAAGTTTGCCTCCCATCCCTGTACCAGCCCCTGCTGCCTGGCTGGTGTCTTGACAGGATGTCCCAGAGTCCATGTGGCCACTGGCACCTGCGGCTCCCGGCTCAGCTGCCCTCACAGGGCAGCCCAGCCCTCGTTGCACAGTGCCTACTGTACTTTACCCAAGCCCTTTAACTGCTAGCCTCCCTCAGAACATGCAAAAACTTGCACATTTTTCAAACCAATGAGGAGTGAGACCTACAGATCTACAGCCCCTTGTCCAAATCTTACATTAGATACTATTTATATAGAAAACGTTCATTGAAATCAAAACAAATGTGATGTGTGGAACTTGTAAGGCAAATATTTTAAGGTAAGAAAACTCCTTTTTATTTTCTTCACACAGCATAAGCAAGCATTTGAGGGCATAAGGACATACCATTCTTAGTTTAGTAGTTATTAAGACAAGCAATATTTAATAACACAAAACCCCACACTGTAAAGCAGAACCCCATTTCAGGGGCTGCTTTTAAAAAAATTCTCTCTCCCAAAACCTATTTTCAAATTTAATTATTTTCTTCCTTCTATTAAATAAACAGCTCCTGCAAAATTCTGGCAACTAACTGTGTATTATTTAACAAAATTAGTCTTTGCCACAAATTATAAAAATATTCTGATTTGCATTTATTGTCTCTGGAACTCATGAAAGCATAAGACTTAAGTTTGAACAGTAACAAAGTATTCTTCTGGCTAATGAAATTTTCATACTCATTTGTCATCAAGACTTTAATAAAGAGGAGTATAGCCTTTTCACTTCTGTTCAATAAAGGAATGGTAAAGATCTTTCCTTCATTTAATTCTGAATGTCTCCTGAACCAATCCTAATAATTTCCCTTTGTTCTACAACACAGGACAGGAGACATTTAAAATTTACTTGCAAAGATGACTCCGTATTTCAGGCAGACAAATAAGGTTTATATACCTGTACCACCCAAAACTTACAGAAATTTTCATCATTAAAACTTCACACTACTACGTTTTATGCATCTCTCCAGATGTACCATTGTTAAGACTAAGAAAAATTAGAATAAATAAAGAATGAAACTACACTATAGGTCACCTTACAACTATTAAAAACAGACTGTCATCAATTTCTCTTAGTAGTAGCACAATGTTCATGACATACCTTAAAATTAGTCCCAGCAGCAGCAATTTGTGCAACTTCTTATGAAGACATTGATGTGACTTTAAGTAGTGCATGGAGTGCAGTTACAATATAGAGACAGAAACATCACAGTATATAGTTTTTCCATTAATTTTCTGACCTTGACTTAATTATTTCATCTAGGACAGACAAATTACATATCTGTAACTGACTGCATTCAAAACAGAGTGGAAAACATAAGAACTGAATTGTTAAAGGAAAAGACTAAATTTACTCTCCAACCCACTTCAAAAGTACTATGAGCCTGTGAGTAATGGGGGGAAACGTGACAACACATCAATAATCATGATCCCTCTTGTGAAAGACTGCAAACATGGAGACAGTAACCAACCAGGTGTTGAGAAGAAAGACGAAAGCTCCAGGAATGGTATATTACTGAAAGAACTTGCTACTGGAGAGGAGGGAGGGGAAGATAGAAATAGACAGAGGATGGAAGATAGATGGAAGATAGAAATAGATCTGTTTCAGAAGAAAAGTATAGAATGACTTTTTACAGCTCTAGAAACACTTATGTGCAATGAATTCTTTCCCTCTGTGCTTCCTGACTATCAAACATCTCATCTGCAACCCTCACACTGCTTTACTGTGCAGTGGTCATTGCTGGTTCTCAGTCTCAAAGAGGTTCTAGTTTCACTTATGTTTAAGATTACATACCAGTTTTCTGCGTTATGTGTTTGTTACCAGAGCTTCTGCCCTGAGGAGCTGCTTGTAGTCCTTCCTGCCCAAAGGGCTAATATTCCCTTTATTCAGTCAACTCATGGTAAAATGCACGTAAGAGTAGAACAGAAACTTTGCTGCAATACTCAAGTTTGCACATGCATGTATTAGCAGCAGGTTAATCAGATGTCAGACCAAGCTGATACTGCCAAACAAAAGAGAAACTCAGATTAACTATCTCCAGAGTACTCACTGAAAACTGGAACCTACTAGTATTTGGCAGCTACAGCCACCTCACGATTTTGCACTTCAGGAACACCTTGCTAGGAATCAGGAGGAATGACTCTGGCATGTGGAGGCAAATACAAAGCAACTGTAAGATACCTATACCAAGAACCATACCTTAAGGAAGTGGCAGCACTACAACCTTCTTGTCCACAGTATAGCCCAAAGGCTAAAATGCTGTTTTCCCCGCTTTGGTTCTTGGGAAAATAATCAGATTGCAGAAGTTGTGCCTCAGGACAAAGACTTTTACATGTGGAAACATCACCCTAATTTTTGATGAGGGAAGTGGAGGTGTGCATTCTTCACCACAACTGTTTACAGCTGAAAGCAGGTTATCTGATTTAACACGTACTCTAAATTGCATTCTTAGGTGTTTCTTGCACATATTTCCTCCTTAATCTTTCAGCCTGTCACAAAGAGCACTCACCTTCCAGCTCAGATAGTGGATGAATTTTCTATTCCGAAGGCCATTTCATGGATTGGTCAAAGATGGTGTTCATTTCACAGCAGTCAGTTTGCTGCTGTGAGGGAATATGAAACCAAGAACATTTGCTCAGCATTTCCTCTGAATTCTGTGAAGCTCTCAGCTGAGCAACCTTAAGCCACCAGAAATCACCATGCCACCACCTTTTGCCCAGCTATTAAACCAGCTAGTTTCTCTGTATTACAACATATATTGTTAGTCAGTTGTCATAGTCCTTCATTCTTGAAACTGGATGGAGGCCAAACTAGTGAGAAGGAACTTGGCCTACTTACATGAGTCACTGACATACTCCTTTTGTTTACTGTTAGGTCACTTCTGCAGAGCCTCCAAATCTTCTGCCATCACATAAATTGCTTCTCTACCTATGAAATAAATGCCAGCAAGGGAGCTGCATTAACATCACCTTCCTATATATTATCAGGTGTTAAACTCAAGACACTCATTCTAACACCAGTCCTCCCTCTGCATTAGATGACAATATATATAATTTTCAATACAGCAATCAGGTTAGTTTTATAATCATTTTTCACTGAGACAGTCTCTTGCCACAAAACATGAGGCATCATGCCAGATATGTCTTATAAGCAAATTCCTTACCTTTCAGCATGTTCAAAATGTCCATTACAAAAAAATGTAAGACCAAATGAAAAATTGTCCTTTGAATTAAATTAATGGGGGATTTTCTCTATAAACATAGATGTAAATAATTTTCTAACACTTTTCCAAAAGTACAAAAGTGACTTTTAAATACTCTAACTTTTGAACATATACTCTTTTCTCTAGAATTAATTTTTAATCACAGGAAATTTTTTAATTATATACTGTATCTATTGTATTTATCTCACAATCTCTCCTGGCTTGACTCTCAGAACCATTAATTCAATAGTCCATCTGCTGTAGTTGCTGTACTGCAGGTGACATTTATGTTAGGTTTGTTTTCTCAAAAGGAAATGTATTAGAAAAGGCAGTCTGACATGTCTTTGTATCCATTTCACAGGCTACACACAAATTATAAAGATCATCCATGTCCCTATTGACAGAAACGATGAGAAAACAAGTGAAGACAACACAATATGCACCAAACATGCCCTCTTCTTTCAACTGAGGTGGAATTAATCACATTCATCACGCCAGTAGGTTTAAAATAGTGTAAAAAATATACAAGGAAACATGAAAGCTGCCATTTCAATCTACACCTTTTACAACTCCTTCTGCTTAACACACTCATACTGAGTATACTCCCCATACATACAGGAAAACTGCCATCAACAGCAATATTGCATTCTTTTAGCATCAGAAATGCAGCTTTTTTTTTTCAGAACAGGTTTTATACCAAGTTGGTAGACCAAACAGAATGATGCAACAAATAGCTCAGGGACAAGTTGTATGGACATACCAGAAGATGGGTTGTCCCACGGCAGAGAGGAGGACAGTGAATACCAGTTACACCCAGAATGACCAGCTAACATAGGTAGAGACCAGAAACCTGAAGGAAGATGAAAGAGAACAGCTTCTGCTCTCCCTCTACTTTCAGATTTTCCTGGCTAATCCTAAAGTATTAAAAACTATACAATAACAAGGAACTTTCCAATAATTTTTCCTTTTTCTAAATAAGAAAATCACCTATTCTGAAAGAGAGCTGTTAAAAATTGTTTTCAAAACAAATGCCTTGGTAAGATGACAGATACCACAAAATCTGCAGTGAGCTGCTAAGCATTTACAAGCAAATAATTTTCTACCACTAGCCAGAGTCTCAGTATGTTCAAAGGATTGACTCTCAGGCCTTCTTAACCCTCTGGGCAACCTTTGCTCTGAAAATCACACACTAAGCTACTTCTCCATTTCCATTTCCTCTCTGTTAACCGTAAGGAGAGATCCCAAGGAAAGCAGAGTTACTGAAACCTCTTGTCCTGCCTGTCTTTCAGGCCCAAATTAACCACAGTTCCCTTCTACCCTTGAGTTCATGCTAGGCTGGACAACAGAGAACAGCAGAAGCAGGAAGACCATGCAAAAGATGAGAGCTGTCAACAGTGTTGGTCATCAACGGATAACAGAACAAATTATTCTTATGCTGGACTACCATGAACAATTTCCCTCTTTCTGTGACACTGGCACAATGCCCAAGCTGAGAGTAGAAGCAGCAGAGAACACTTACGGAGTAGAAAACTCTCCACTAGGCAGCGTTCACCAGAATTCTGCTTGTGTAGTGAAATACTTATGAAACAATGGATGTGATTTTATTTTTTCCAAGCAGTTGTCAAATGTAAAGACAGGATTCCCTCTGGGATCAGCATCACTCTTCTAGTTCTATGCCTACCCAGGAAATAGTAAAGAACAGAGGCAGCACTCTTTCAAACTGTTTTAAGAAGCACTTCCTGTTGTTTCAGATTTCAAAGGTAGAAAAAAGTGTTCCTAAAGTCCTTCTATATTTTCCTTTTTTATCCACAAAAAAGTGCCAGAGATGCCTCTACCTTCTTATACCTAAATAAGAGTCTAGCCTATTTTTACATATAACACACCATTTCTATATGAATCTCAAATCTCTATTTAGTGTCCACCTTACAGCTGTACTTAAGCAGCCTATGGAAAAATAGTGCCCTCCCCTTTTGCAGGATACGTCCTGCACTGTAGGATATTATAAAGTCTTTACCAAACATTTACAGTATGCAGCTTATTACTGACACAGGGTCCTCCTAAAAAATTTCTCTCTCCTGAAAGCCATAGCTAGAAAACAGAACACTGGGAATAAGAAGATGTAGGACTGCAGCTAGAAAGCTCTATTTGGGACTTGCACAGTTGGGTCCAAATGTAAGAAAGAGGAAGGGCTGGGAAGGCAGCAAAGATAAGGTACAACTGCATAACTATGAGTTTCGTACAGCCTCCATCACAGAGCTGGAACTGCATCAAGGACAGATAGTTTGCCTGGTACCATGACAAGCTGATGCACTGGGGGCTTAGGGCAGTCTTACCAGAGAATTTATCACAATACTCCACAAGATTCTCCACCTAGTCCCAAAAACATTTATATATTTTCAAGTCGCAAAGCTTTTTCGAGGAGAAGCTGTGGCATATAGTACAGATCAATGTGCATTTTATAGATGTATCTATCTTGCAAAGACAGCTTTGTCAAGGACATGAGCATCTGCTGGCTAACAGGAGTCAAATCTTTTATACACATGGATAACTGCATATCTCTGCAAAAAAGGTGCTAATCTAACTACATTTTGTCTTGCAAGAGTGAAGATCACCTTAGCGCGACAGTGCCAACTGTCTTGTCGTTAGCTTCATTATCATAGCTTAAAAAGAGCCACACATTTCTATACACATATGTAAGAACTCCACGCAAGAATTTATGGATTCTCTTTAAAGAGATAATATGTACAATACGTAAAATCTTAGTTGGAACCTGTTACTACAGCATTAATTCTTTCAGTGAACGAATTTTTCTTTTTAAAATTTTTGATAATGAAAACTCCAGGTTTCATTCCACAATGGGTTGACACCGACAGGCCCATGAATCCTGATGAGAAAGAGCACCACTATTTTATTTTTTTGGCCAAGAACCCAAGCAGGAAAAAGTATACCATGAGTCAATTCTTCAGACAGGAGTTATAATGAAAGCAGTACAGGCTGCACTCTTCAAAATCCATTCTTTCTTATAGTATCAAAGTTGTAAAGGCTTATTCCTCCTCCAACAGTGTAGGCACTGCACCACATCATTAACCATCAACTCTAAGTCTGGTAACTCAAGACTAACAGCTTTTCAGGTACAATTTATAACAATCACTCTTTTGAAGGAAGCCAACAAGTAAGGCCAGTAGAAACTAAGTACTGAATTTTCCTTCAGAGGTAAGACTGAAGAGTTTCTTAAAAAATATACCTAAGAATTTTACCAGTCACAGAGATTTGTATGCCATCATGCCACGTCCCACTCAGTTCAAAAGTCTCTCAAGAGTAGTTCCTGAACAGCAGTAGAAAGAGAAGTGGCTGAACAAACCTACTATCACAACAGCAGTTCTACCCTTAGGGGATATTCGTGAATGGAATTAACACCTCTAGTGCAACCTGTCAAATATACCCGTGCTGTTACAAACGTATGGAGACCATATTGCAAAGCAACAACAATCAGTAAGAGTTAGTTTTAATTACATGTTCTCAGTAACTTTCTTCTACAGTGTTCTTGGCATTAAGATGAAATCTGGAATCAGCTATTTTGCCTAACTCAATAACTTAATTTCATTACTTGAGAAATTAAAAAAGAAAAAAGTTATGAAATACAGCTCCAAGCAGAGCAACAGCTTACATCTACTAGCTGACCATCTGTAAGAAAATTAGGACATGTCAGCAGAATGAGACAAGGACTTGTCTATTTTGTGGGGAGTCAGGACACCACATTTGTTTTTACTCCAGGGTGCTGAAAAATTATGACATTTAAAAATTCTCTTACCTAATCCAGTTTGCTTCAGAACTTGCTGTGTTCTCAGCTGCTGCAATAACAAACAGAAAAGCAAAAGCTTGACAGTCTTCAAGACACTTGAGAAGTTTGGCCACCCAAGCTAACAGTTGTTAACATATACATACCCAACTGCATTACAGTTCTATTCCAAAGCTGACTAACAACAAAAGATAATAAGGTGAAGAATTAAAGGCTGCAGTCCTTACCTGACATAGCTCCTGTTAGCCATATGTTCAACTCAGCAAAAGGTACTGTTGCTCTGAGCAATAAACCTAGAATAGGTAAAGGCTGAATTATTAATAAGAACATGAGCAGCCCTCAAAAGCACATGATGAATGAAACAGAAATTCAAAGCTTACAGTCCAACTTAATTTGTAAAGGGAACTTAGCTGAATTAATTTATATTGAACAGTAAATAGCATTTGCAAAGAAGGATGATGCTTTATTTCAATGCAGAGGAAGGATGAACACGATCCCTTAAACTGCCTTCATACCAGTCTCTCACAATGTAGAATTTGACTAAAATGGAAATATCTGGCTGTTATTATATGGTTCTTGTATAGATTCCTATTCCATTGGTCACCTCTCTTTTCAGTAACTCCTTACGTGCTTCCAACACTCTGTTTCGGCCTCCACTTTTTTGTACCCAACACTGCAGATGTGCTGCTCTTCAAGCAACTTTGAATTGCACTGATAACAGCCTCTAAATTCATACTGTATTTCAGGTTTAAAACTGGGTCATCCAATTAACTTTGAATATGGCACAGCACAGCAGGAATGAAATCTGTGGATATCTGGGCAAAGGCTGGAACTACTTTTACATAACTTTGTGTCTTTTGATACTGCTGATAGCAATTAGAAAGTACCAACCAACGTAAGAAACCTTGCCAGGATGAAAGGAGAAATTGGCACCAATTTCTCCTCTCAAGAGAGAATTTTCTAGTTCCTTGGTATTGTGCTCTGCAATACCATGCTGCAGATACTAATGATTAGGACAGCATGCAAAAAATTACATTATCTGTTCAGGCACTTCATAGTGCTCCCTCTGGATGCTGGATTCCTAATTCTAGGGGTGGGAGACACAGGACTCAAATATTCAAATGTGAATATCCATATTGAATTTGAATATTTAAACTGACATTCACAACAATAAGAAAGTAGGACCAGCATATGGAGCCTGGACAGGAGCATCACTCAGAAATACCTATCAGAAACTCTGTCTGCGTGGTGCTACTGTGAAGAGCCAGGGCCTTGCTCCACTTAAGTACCTTCCCCCACTTGGAATCTTTCTTTCTTAAACCTGAATCTTGACTCCCTCCAGGTTTGAATCTCAACTCCCTCCAGTTTTGCATCTCAGGCAGTGAAGTGGCTGGCTTTTACATTTAGACATAAAGGAAGATGCACAATTAGTTCCTGAAATAACAAGGATTAATATTAGTTCCAGGTATTAGTTCCAGATAATAAACAAGGCAGGAGGTGTTTATTTATTAACAGGGGTGCTATCTGCTTTACAGAGTCGACCTTGCTATTTAATGAACTATTATCAGTCAATGCACACCACAGAGAATTAATAATTCAGATCAGATTAAATACAAACGGATTTTTTTTTTGCTAAAACATCATGCTTGTTACATTTTTGAAGCTTTCAGCCATCAACACTGACCTCTCTGGAAAGTATATCCCTTTCACATGTTTCAGGTTGCTTACCACAGGAATTTCTGACGGTTAGTGGAAGCATTGCTCTATGAATTGGAAGGGTAAATTATTCCTTATCATTTCTGCTGCAGCAGTGGCATGAGACTGAAGGAGATGGAATTTTCTTGTGAATTACGGAAAGTGAGAAAGGTCCACGCAAAATCAGAGTAGTGTCCATGCAGAACATTCGACAAATAGTTGCCTGAACAGACTGATAGCAGTAATGATGCTGTTATTTCAAGTGGGCTGAAAACATTCACTAGTGTACCAAACATACTTCTCTCCACAGTGCACCTGTTATACCATCAGCACAGGAAGAAGGAAAAAAATAGTGACTTCAGCAACTTTAACTGTCATCAACCATAATGCCATCAGGGATAAGCAGGCAAACTCAGATCCATTTTCCCCAGCCCTACACCTTGTCTTGATATTCTGACCAAGAATGCAGTGGCTAAAAGGGCAGAGATGAAAGATGCAAATGCTGTGGACTAGCTTGAACTCCTCCCTTGTTCTGAGGTATTTGAATATCATGCATGCTTTACTACTAAAAGTGACATTTTATTCATTCTTATCATGCTGTGTCAGGAAATGGATTAATTTTTCTGAATTTTCATCTATTTCATAAGAAATATTGTAAAATTAGCTTAGTTTGATAACTGTTTTCATACATGGTAGTTCTGCAAATGTGTCCTTTTTCCACATACAGTATCAATACTCCCTCTTCACACAGCAGGGTACAGTCCATATCCGAGGAAGAAACAACTAGATGAGGGGTGAAGAAAAAGAAGACCAGCCAGCAAGAAGCTACTGACACACCTCGTTCCCTAAAAAACAGCAGCAAGGAATGAAAAATGTCATAATTCCTCCCCCCTCATCACATGTCATTACCACAGGCCAATTCTCAGCTGTGTTCAGCAGAGCTTCTTGCCCACTGTGCAGCATTCAGACGGAATAGCTCAGCCTTACATTGTCAGACACTTATCCCGGAGCATTAACATTCTATATACAGCCATTCAGTTTTCAGCTTTGGGACAAGGAGAGCATGTATGGCCTCATACAATGCATTATTCAGAGAACTTCTCTTCCCCAGAGAGGAAAATTTCCCTGCAGCTATCTTGCACAATTAAACAACAGCAGTTTCTCAAATTATTTCCCAGATTTCTGATGTGGCGTGTTAATACCAAGGCTTTGCTTTGTCAATGCTGCATCAGGTTCACTGGTGATTCCAAAAAGGAAAAGGGGTTTCCTTTTGCTGAAGTCCCACACAGATCAGTCACGTCTCATTACTCCAGACAAACCATCCTTTTCTCACTATTTATCTCACATGTACAACTCCCAAAACAAGAACTGTGTGAAGACATGAAAGATGCACAAGGCAAGCCAGGAAGGAACCATCAGGAGATTGATTTCATGCATTTCATTCATTCATCTCCATTTCTACCTGCAGAACAGTCACCCACTGTCCACAAACAGAGGAACAGATGCTTTCCTCAGCTGCACACTAACTCCTTGGGTGACCATCACCTTCACTGTGCACTTTTCTGACCTTTAGATTTTCCTGCTGCAGCTCTCTTACCTTCTTCCCATCTCCCCTCCCCAGTTTAGGAGCTGCATGGCTTTATCAAGCAGCACAGAGATAATCCATCACAGTAAATGAGTCCTCATGTTTGACTCCTCAGGTTAGCACTATGAGGAATATGGCTTCATATTTTCATCTGTAATACAGGAGACTTTACTAAAAATGTCGAGTCTGAGCTTGTGTCCTGGATGATTCCCAGATACACAGCAGCTTTCTTATGCTGCTGCACTAAAGTTGAGTTACATTAAACTTGAGGAATTAAACAGTAACATAAAAAAAAAAATCCTACTGAATGAAGTGCTGATTGTCCCTGCAGCTGCAGAGCATTCCCAACTTCCCTAAAACAATCATCAGGGTGCCTTTCTGTTCCCTGGCTCTACATTACTGAAGTTCAGCTGTAGAAATAGATTGGTAAAAAGTTTAGTGCTCACCTGGCCAGTTATGCTCACAGTTTCTATAAGGCTTTATTTCCCATTCTCCTTTTCTGTTGCTGATCCACAGGCTCTCCTCTCTTCTAATTCCTTGAATCACTAGAATTCAGTTCTAGGGAAGGCAAGTTTTTGAGAACTAATGAAAGAGAAGCTACAAACACAGTTTACTCTCACTGTGTTCAGATGGCAATTTAAAACTAGGGTTTAGGTTTAAAAAAATCCCAAACAACAAAAACACCAACCAAATCTTTAAGTAGAACAATAGCAAACCACTATAATTTTCAGGACTTCAAAACTCCTTCCTATAAAAGAATATTCTTTGATTACTCTCACAGCACTGCACAGTGAATCAGCACTTTATTCACTATTCCCCTCTCTTCTACTTCCTCAGTGGCAGAAGGCTAGTAAATACAGTAACTTCTGTCTTTGTGACACAAAATGTGTCTCTTCCCCACACAAGCCCGCACTCAGGAGCCCCTTTTTAGTGAGCCTCTTGAGGCATTAGCACAGCAAGAATCATTGTTTTTGTCCAATGAACTTTTTATTGTGAATGCATTTGGCAAAAACACTGCAAAACCGGTCCAGGCAGCTCTTAAAGCAACCAAACAGCAACTGCACTGCTCACTAAATCTCTCTTCCCTGTAGTAAGAAAGTCAATAATACAGGTACAGTATTTCTTCTAATCAAGGATTTTAGATAGCACTGGATAAATCACTTACTCTTACTGGATAAATCACTTACTCTGCACATACATCAAGGCAGCACATAATGCCAAGGAAGGAATTAGAGAGTGGCCCTCTCTCCTATGTGCACAAACATACTGCTAGGATAATGTTCCTACAGCTTCCTAACCATGGAACTCCATGGAGCAGCAAGTACCAGCACACAAGTTCATACTTTCCCTGTTTCTAAAACAATCTACTTGCACTTAAACTGACTTTTCATCTTTAAAAGGGTGTGAAATGGGTTTTAGAAATCTTTTTCCATCTTGATTTCTAGCCTGACTACCACATGAAAATCTTAATCCAAGAGAAAAATACTTCCTCTTGGTTCAAGTCACATTTTTATCTTTTAATAAAACTTGTGTGAAATCTTCTATCTTTACTTTTTCTGCTACAATGTCAATAATTAACACCAACTTGGATTAACACTTGAGGATTAAAGGATATAAGGTTAGAAAATTAGCTACATTACAGTTTGAAATTTCACATTAGGAATAAGCTGGACTTCAATCTGGGGGTATAAAAAGGGATTGAATGTATTTTCAGAACACATTCTGCAAGACTTCACAGTAGGTTAAGATACAATCAATTCACTGCTTTTGCCAAAAAAACCTCAGTAACTGCATCTGATTTGCTGACAGTGACCACTACTGCTATATATCATTCTAACTGAAATTTCTGTACAAGAACATAGCTTCCCACCTAATAATTTCTAAATACCTCAAAACACTAATCCTTCATTTTTAATGCAATGAAGTTGAAATTCCAGAGTGCAGCTTTTGAAGGGGAGAACAAAGTGAGAAAACCTAGCTTTTAAAAGTGAAAACTAAAAACCATTTTTGTACTCACAAAAATAGACACACTTCTTCAGAGAAGTAACTAGAAAGTCATTTTAAGTTAGCCTCACCTCAATTTGTGTGCAGTATTGCCTATGGATAACAGTGCCTTTTCCTTTCCCTTGCTAAAAACATCATACCTGTATGTACCAGGGAGGAAGAAAAGGACACTACATTTGCTTAAAGGAATTTATCAAGTGTTATCATAGTATTTACAATATATATTATGGCTCACTAGTAACTAGAAGGTCGCTTAAAGAAGTACTGTACAATAGAACCAGCTCTATTTCAGTATTTAGGGAACTTACAGAGCGTTTTCTTCAGTTACTCATGGCCCCGTTTCGACGGGCCTTAATCCCATGTCACTCCTACTTACTTCTCGTAGTATCTTCTGCCGTGTTTAATGATGTAGATTTTTTTTTCCCCTGAGTACTGCTCACCCACGGATTTTGGGAAAACAGGTACAGCTGGTGCCCGTGCAGAGGCGGGGTGCCCGCCCCGCCCCAGCGGCAGTGCCTGTAATGGCGCTGCAGCAGCAGCCCCGGACCCCCCTCAGCGGGCAGAGGCCGTCTCTCTCCCTTCCCCGCGCAGTCCTTGGGGCTGGGAGCGGACTGCGCTGGGGCCGAGGCAGGCTCCCGGCCGCAGGAACAAGCCCTGGCGGCACTGACTACTTCAGCGAGGTGACAACTCCTGCCCGGCTCTGAGCGCCAGAGGGCTGCGAGCCAAATGGTGACCGCCATTCCGAAGCCCCTCTCGGTTCAGGCGCAACCCCACCCCACCCCACCCAGCAGCGGGCGGCCTCGCAGGGCCGGAGAACTGGGAGACGCTGAGCACACCTGACAGACAGGCTTGTCTCTGTCTGTGCGCAGCTGAGGAGCCGCGATCAATTCTGAGGCAGCAGCATCCCCGCGTTTGCGCCGGGGCGGCGGCGCTCGGCCCCGTGAGGCGGCGGGCGCCGCTCCCTCCGGGCGGCGTGCCCGAGGCGCTGGGAAAGCTCGGTTAAACACCGTGAAAAAAGAGTAATATTCAGGGAGCTTTTGCAGGAATAAAACCAATACGTAGATGTGCATAGCAAGCAGCATCGCTGGCACTAAATGGTTCAGTCTCCTCTGTGCGTTCAGTTCGCTGTGGAGAACAATGAATTGCGAGCGCAGCTCCGTCTGTGCTCTGACAAATGGGTGCTGGTGAAGGACTTTGATAAGGCGCTCTCCCCGCTTTGCGTGTGAGTGTGGAGGAGGTCTCCTTTTGTACCTATCAGTCTATTTGAGCTCGGTCATAACCAGTTTTCAGGTTGTTTGTGGTTGCCTGAGGGGAAGAAATTCACGTAGGTATTTCTTTTAGACGTTTTTCTTTGTTTACATAAAAATCTTAAAAAAAAAAAACGGGAGGTCGCTCAATCTGCTCGTACATTTTTCAAGTGAGCATATCATAAGGGTTCCTTCTCACTCGGTTTTCTGCAGCAATCCCTTTCCGCTTTTTTCCCAGCTCTTCATGACCATCCTCTGCTTTTCCACAGAGGTTGGACTGTACCTGCCTCATGCAATCTGCTACAAAGAGACAGCAACTGCTGTTTTCATTCATCAGTTCCAGCGAGGGCTGACTCACTCAACGGCATCCTCCACCACTTCAAATACGAAAGCACTAGTTCTTACCTATTTTTAACAAGTAGTCTGTAAGTAATCTTCATCATTAAAAAAGAAATTTATATCCGTATATCTTTTCGTAGTTATTTAAGATGCAAACTTTAATGACTGAGGAACAATGGAATTTCTCTGCAAAACTCTTTCAGCACCACCTTTATCTTTTGCTATATTGTTTTAACAAGTTATTAACAGTGACCAAAGTAATTTACCTTTCTCTTGATTAGTCAACTCTCTGCTTCATAATCCCACAGACACGGGGGGGGTTTTCCCCCCCTACCATCCACATTCTAGCAAATTATGTCGAGATATCCTTTACCAAAACTGAAAATAGCTGATGTCAAACCTTGATTCAGTAGGAAATGTATATCCTAAGCATTTTCTCCAAATTTAGCCCATGACAGCATTAGAATCTGAGATGATACAAGAGTCTCCAAAAGTTTTGCTCTGCAGTGCTCCACTTCACATTTTCATTTATTTTATCGAATTTTTGTGCACTGGAATATAAAAAGTCTTCATCCTAAGCCGTTATTTTCTCTTGTTGTCTGCAATTGTAAAATCACAGAATATTCTGATTTGGAAGGCAACCACGAGAATAATTGAGTCCAGTGCTCTTAAGTGAATGGCCTTGTAGTATATGAGATTATATAAACACTGTAACAACAAACGGTAATATAGACAGCAAATAACAATATAGACACACATCACCATCAACTGACTTGTCCAAAGGGGATCCACAATTTTAATCCTATGTGCCCTCAGTTTACAGAAATTTTAAGATACCTTAAAACATCAGTTGTGCATAAGACTCTTAAATGCCAATTTTTTATCAAGTTGTGTAAGAAGCACCTAGATTCAAGCAAAAGAACATCTACTTACAATATTCTGCATGTATTCCTCAGTATTCTCAAGAATTCTTTGATAATCAGAAACTAGAAGCTCCAGGTATTCCCAAATTTCTCCCAGATTTTTATACATTGGTTTTTGAATAGGAATTTCCTCAATTTTCACTAAATAATTTTGGCTCACACAATCTAGACCTTTGTGAATTCTGTTACAAAAATTCATTCCTATCTTAATTTTCTCCTGGTACCTACTTGGTTTTTTTGATGCTGATGGTTTTTCACTCCCTTTTCAGTAGGTCTTTGCAGTTCAGCTAGAATTTCTTTTCCAAACACTGCCAGTCTGTTCAATATTCCTTGTTTACAGTCAGGGTACAGTCACAATAGTAATAGCAGTGCTGGAGTTACACAAGTGGTATCCTTACACACTTCACATCCCACAGTGAATTTCCAAACACACAGCAGTATTCCGTGGGGCAGCAATTTTCATTGCAGTGGCTTTGTAAGTACAGCTGAAATTCACAACTTGCCAGTACAGGCATCCATGAATCGCAGAAATTCCATAATGCAGAATTTGAGAAGGCAGCTAATTTATTCCAATTAAAGATTAAAAAACCGCCAGCAAAACCCAAACCCAACCCAAGCCCCCCTTATCTTAATCCTAACTTCTCCATTTCAGCAGTAATAAATATCAGATCACTTAAGCCTTTCATTCTTATAACGTTATACTGGTTAATGTTACTGTTTGTAGTAATGGGAAGAGTTGTCCATCCTAAACTACAATTCACACAAACATTTCTTATTCCAAAGTCAAACTGAAACACGCAATTTTTAGGTAGAACTATTACTTTTTGTTGTTGCTTGCTAATTTTGGGTAGGAAAAAAACCCTCTTAATTGTTGTAATACGTCTGATTTAATGTACAGTAATGACAGACCTGTTATACAATGGCTGCACTAATACAAGCCATTCCTACACTTAGACCACATTTGAAAATTAAATAATTTTTCATTTATATGGCCATGGCTAGATGCCAAAAAGTGAAAAGCTATTATTAAATGCAATATTATAAAACACTATAGCCTCAAGAATTGAAGAGAAACAAAGTAATTCATAGGCAGTAAATAGCCTACAGTATTTAACAGATGAGCTTATCCAAAGTGTATTCCATGGAAATGTTCAGTTCCTTCTTGCAGCTAATGATTTCCCTTAGTGTTCAAAATCCATCTTTGCTGCCACACACTCAGAAGGGTAAGTCACTTGACTGGGCTATTTATTGTTGCTAGGGGAACTGCCTTGTTGGTATTCACACACATTACATGTCTTTTGCCATGTGTTTCTGAGGACTAGATGCAACACAGAAAAGATGTATTGCAGCATTCTTGGAAATACCCTCCCACAGAAGACCAGTCTTACCTGTGATACCTTAGATTCAGATTGCTTTGGATTTCTTACTTGTTTCTTTAGATAGATAAGAATTGTAGAATTATATGCAATAATCTAATAGTCCCAAATTTTGCCCAGAACTAAACCAGAAAGAATATCAGCCTGTGAAATAAGTGTTGCTAAAATAGCACCCTTCTATGGTTTTTCTAAAATTCTCTTTTACTTGTGTAAGGAAAATTTTCTGTATGAAATCTTGTTATTATGCAACTCAAAATGCTTAATCCAAGTTGGATAAAGTGGAAGCATGAGCCATTTCTGAATAGCCATGTACCTGAAAGTTATTTGAATTACTTCAGTCACCTACTGGAAAGTATCAGTTGTGCAAACACTGTACTAGACTCAGGCAATAAGCCTCTTAAACACTCAGAAACTGTTTGTTTCTTGAGATAGCAGCTTCTGGTAGGACAAAAAAGATGATGTAGAGATACTGAACAGGTATTACTATGTCCAGAGTCATGGCTGACTATGAGAAACAACCCCATTTTAATTTCCTGTTGATTTTGATTACTGCCAACATTATATGTGTGAGGAGGGACATTTGAGGCTCGAGGCAGCAAAGACTGAAAACATGCAAAAAGCATGAAAGGACTGTATCTCACTTAAGTCTTGCGTGCAGACATGTATTTCTTTGATGATGGAAGATCCTACTACCTGGATTTGCTCCAAGACCAGTTGATCTAAGATAGAGCAGCACTTACTTGATTTACTTACTGATCCAAACAGGTGTTCCCTGTCTTAAAGTAGCTTACAAGTTGAGGCAAAATCAACAGGATAAAGCAGACAGCTAGAGAACCTAAATGAAACAATACTTAACAGTCCCTTCAGTTGCCCTGAAAAGCTTTGTTTAACAAAACCTGCATGTCTATCATTATTATGATGTATAAGTTTACACCACTGGTTTTCACCAAGTACTTTGTTGTAGAGCTGAGATTAAAACAGCAGCTCCGTACTAAACTCTGAGAAAATGAAATCTTTTTTTGAAAAATATTGCTGTACAGTTGCAGAGGGCTCTCCAGCTGGTTTAGGCTTCTTTTGTTGTGGAATATTACACAAAGTAGTTGCATGTACAACACAGAGTCAACGGCATGAAAGAAGACAGCTCCAACTTTTCAAAGAAACAGAAGGAAAAATAACACCTCTCACAGCAAACTGTGTTAGTGGCTTCAATAGTCAGGTGCAAAGGATATTCCTTGACACTTGAAAAACAAAGGCTCATTATCTGCTTTAGGTATTTGCCAGTACTTACAAGTAATCCCTGAGAACATGTCATTCTGATTGGACTAATACTTCAGTTACATTCTACATTAAAATATAACCCATATACATTTGGTCACAGATTTAAGGTGAAAGTAGGGACAGCAAATATTTTAAAAATAGTTTTTCTAAGTCTTGGAATTTTTCTAATTCTTAAAGAATACATGTTTTTTTCTAGTTCTAATCTCTGAAAGGTATCTTGCTTTTTTTTTTGTTCAAACATAAAAAAAATCCAGTGAGGAATAAGCCCAACACAACTATTTTCAATCAAAATCCTTAGAAAATTGTAGTAACAAGTCATCATGGGAAATGTATTAAACAACAGGTGATGTAAGCAACACCTGCAGCTCAATTAACAAAGATACTATGGGCAGGAGAAGAAATTGACTGAAGGAGTTTGATTTTAGAGGAAAATGGTTTTCTTCCAGAAAATTCCTGCTCCATGTGTAGCGATTTTGAACCCACTTTTATCACTAAGGGGCGTGTGCAACAAAGATGACAGAAAACTGAACAAAATTAGCAGCAGGGGAACAGTTTAATACTTGGGCTTCAACTAGGGAAAAAGGAACAATTTATGCGGACTTAAAATTTTACAGAGAGAAACACTCAACACACAGAAAACAAAAAAAAAGGGGGCAAAAGGAAAAAAAACACCAACAAAAAAACAAAACTGCTTTTTAAGCTAGGTGACTAGCCGAGAAAACAGAAGGAGGAGTAGGGAAGCTGTCTCTCTCCCTCCCTCTCTGATGGTGTCACTCCTGGTCCTCGAGGTTTTCTGCAAAAGACAAAAGAAGTGAAAAGCAACCCCCCTTCCAGGACACTTTCAGGAAGTTACTACTTGCTATCAAGCTGGACTTCGCTCCAGTAACGAGGGGAACAGGTGGAGTCACGCTGCGTGGTCTGAGACCCAGGAGGAGAGGGGCTGTGCTGCTCCCCAGCTTGAAGGAAACTGAAGAAGAGCAAGGACTTCCGTGTTCAGCCTTTTTAAGCCCTCCAAGTCTCGCACGAATCTCGCTGTTTCCTTATCAGCTAAGCCATCTTCTGATTGGTTAGTAGTCTGAGCTCTACTTCTTTTCTGGGGTCTTTACTCCAGGCAAAATGGTGATTCCTGCCGAAAACTGCGTATTTGGAGCTTGGAGNAACGAGGGGAACAGGTGGAGTCACGCTGCGTGGTCTGAGACCCAGGAGGAGAGGGGCTGTGCTGCTCCCCAGCTTGAAGGAAACTGAAGAAGAGCAAGGACTTCCGTGTTCAGCCTTTTTAAGCCCTCCAAGTCTCGCACGAATCTCGCTGTTTCCTTATCAGCTAAGCCATCTTCTGATTGGTTAGTAGTCTGAGCTCTACTTCTTTTCTGGGGTCTTTACTCCAGGCAAAATGGTGATTCCTGCCGAAAACTGCGTATTTGGAGCTTGGAGGTACCATATTTTACTGGCCATGGGCACTCCGGCGACGCCCCAGAGTGGCTGCCGCCACCGCCCCCAGGGATCCCATGCAGGAGGGACCCCCGAGGCTACCAGGGTGCTCTCACGGCCGCGTTCTTGGGTCTACCGCCCGCACCGGGACTGGGAGACCTTCTGCCAGCACCCCCCCCATGGCGGCGCAGGGCCGTGCACTCCAATGCCACGCTGCCCACTGCACCGGGACTGCGGCAGCACCGCGTGCAATGCGCAGCACCACCAGCCCCGGGTCCACCCACCGCTGGCCACGAATCACCACTGCCACGCGCAAGCTGCCGGGTTGGGAGCCGCCGCTCAGCGTGGCAGTGAATGCGGCACCGGGCCAGGCACAGCCTCGCGGTGGCTTTGTTCCTGTGCCTTCTTGCCACCACCGGAGCCACCGCCACTGCGTCAGCCCCATGAACTACTGCCTGGCAGGACTGGGAAGAGGGGAACAGACCCAGCTTTACTCCGCAGCTTCACTCGGAGTCGGTGCCAGTTTGGTTTGCTGTGCCACCTCACCGCTGCTGTTCCTGGTCCTGATCTGGGACGTAGAGAACAACAACGGCGATGGAGCTTCGTAGGGTTACAGACACCAAGATCCTAGTCCCTTTTTCTTTCTTAAGGAAAAACAGGATTTTACACAGACAAGGCAAGTGGGCACCCCTTACACACCCTCCCCCTCCCCAAGCCTCAAGGACCCTCCCCCTCAAAGACTACCCCGAGACCCGAAGCCGCCCCCCCCCGACACCCTCAAAAGAGACCCAGCACCCCTCAAACCCCAACACCATGACAGCAGGTAATGGAAGAAGGAAAGAAAAACATTAGCTCCAGTCCTTAAAACTCGGTGGAAATGGAAAGGTTTAGCATCCATGTAGTACACACAAGGGATAAAGACAAAAGGAATAATAAGTTGCTTACTGGGTAGTAAATCATTCAGTGATGTGAGGGGTTTCCATGGAACCAGCTCCCAGTTGTTAAATTCAATTAAAAGGATTTTTAATTCGGTAAAACACCCTGGCCCATCTTTACAGATAAGAACTCATGAAGTGTTTGACTTGACTGAGAATATGCTTTTCCTGCCTAAGGACATGCACTTGCAGCAAGCAAGGTGACAATGACAGTGACAGGACACTGCAGTACAAGAAGAGGCTGGGGAAATCACAAGGCTGTACTCACAGCAGCTGGGACACTTCTAAGAGTTAGAGAATTTGCGGGGAAACAATTGCCCACCTGAGAAAATGTGAGCAGGGGCTTTGGGCACTGTGCTCTACCAAAAGGAAGCATTCATGCGGCGTGGCCCAGCCCAGCAGCGCGGATCTCACTCTCTAACAAAAACCAACTCAACACAAACTGTCACACGGAGACAGCCTCCTCTAACATGCACTGCCTCATACCCTGCAGTTGATAATTGAGAGCTGCAAACCTCCACTTGCTGGGTCCGCTCTTTCCTGTGGGTTTCTTACTTTGCAAACAGCTAAGTTCATTCTTACCTATGATAATGCTCAGACAGGCTCCATTCATCACTACCCCCACCTCTGAGAAAATCTGGACTCAGAAACTGGGTTAGATGAAATGGAGATCTAAATCATAGCAAGATCAGCACAAAACACTCTCCTCTGGCAGCTATACACACAACACAAACTGATCTCATGGGATTCTGAAGGAAAGAATTCGTCGGATACTCTAGGAAAATATACTGATTTTAAAGAAAAAATATAATTTCCTTGTGAAATACTGTGAGTTTGCAGGATTCCTATTAAAGGGGTGACAAAAATATTTGCTGACAATTTCAGGCCACCACTAAAAAAAGAAAGATGCTATAATCCAAAGGTCAAGGTCAAAAAGACAACTGTTTCACCACATTTCTCAAAGGAAAATAAAAGGAAAAATTTAATACATAAATATGTACATTCATCAAATTGAAGTAATAGTTATTCCAGAAAGAGATTTGACAGAGAAGATCAAGCAGTTTTCCCAGAAGTACAGTTCCTCAACTCAGCATTTTAGCAGTTTGCAGCAGCAACGCTGTAATAGCTGGCAAAAAATTAGGCATAATTTTAAGTGCTATAGATATGAATAAAATAATCTGAATTACTAATACAAAATACATGACTGTAAGTAACTAATTAAAACCCATCCCAAGTTTACTCCCTGTGCAAAGTCCTTGGCATGCATAAGCTTTAACATTTAAATAATGGCTATTTGGTGGAATTCAATGTCATTTTGATGACTGGGATAGAGAGAAAAAATTTCATGAACACACAGATTGACAGTAGACTTTTATTAACATATCTTACAACGCTGATTACTGTATTCCTAGTTTTATACTCTTCTGATGTGTTATCAAGATTGATTTATATTCCACAGTAATGTACTGTACTTAAATGATCATACAGGATATCACACCAGAACATTTGAGTAATACACACACGCACCGCTCTAGTTTGGACCTGTTATTTTTCAAGGTTAGCTTAATAAAGTAGGATTAAAAAAGTTATGGGGGAAATAAAAATTCTTGTTTAGCAGCATGCAAGGGTATTCAAGTACAATTTTTCAATCAAGTAATTTTTTGTTGTGGTTGTTTTTAAATTGACTGGTGACTAATTCACCAGTACTATAATAAACACTATGAAATACCCAAATGTTAAAGTTAAGGCTAATAGTTTTACTTCACATCCATATGCACAACCAGAGAACATTCCATTTTAAATAAAACACAGTAATCAAATTCTGGACACATTATCTCTTCTGTATATATAGCACTGGAGCTTCAAACTACAGATTACTCAAGTTCATGAGCCCTGTAATAATGTAATGCTGGCAATGTAAAGAATCTTTCTGCTCTTTAACCACACTTACAAAATGGTCTGATGTTCATAATGAGCAATGCAAAAGTATCACAGGCAGAACTTATAATACAGTATCAAAAAAGTAATATTTTGGAAAAAACATAGCCATTTAATCGGTGAAATGGAGTAATTCTAATCTTACAAGAAGTACTGTAGTATTTTTGAAATATATACATACTTATATGTATGTATAAAAACCAGCATCCTTTATTGTAGGGTTTTCAAATTGCAGGTATCCAGAAAAACTCATTGTATACTTACTTTTCCATCAGTCTGTTCTTGTTTGCTATACAGTCATTTTATTTCCCCTATACACTTTTCACTAAATAACGACTTCAAGTGGGGAACTGTTTTTTTTTTTGTATACGTGGTTTTATCATAAGATGTTTTTATTTTACACATATAAATTTTATTTTACACACAACCTATGAAAATCAAAACTACCAGGAACTGCTTGGTAGTACTGTATGAAATAGCCAACAAATGTCCAACACTTGTGAAAAATGTTAGTAGCGATATATTACATACCAGTATTTTAACTATAATCGTTCCTGCCTACTTACACTGTGAGGTTTAGCCCAGTCATGCTTGTTCTCATGAATTTTTTAGTTCTCTAACCATAAACTGTTTTGGCCTTCATCCAGTGAGGCTGCACATGCATTTGTTGTTCATCCAGACTACCTCTGTTGATTTTTCTCTTTATTTTTCCTTTTTAGGAAACCAAGAAGAAAGAACAGTGATTACTTTAAAGAAATACAATACAGAGGAACCTCCTGAAATGGCAGTAAAGATACAAAATTATGTTTCATTTTCAGAATAGCCTGCACATTCCTAATCCAATCATTCTGAAACATTCATCTGGTTTGGAATGACAAGCAGGCTTATGGTTGTTATGCTTATAACTGGGATCTGTTATGTTGGGTACCATACAAATTCTCTATATACAGCGATTCTTGTATGTTATGTTTCTGTATGTTATTACTAACAATTTATTCAATTGATATGAAAAAGAATCTCCTTTCTGGAAAAAAAAGGAGCAATAAGATACTTAATTTACAGCTATTATGGAGAAAAAAAAATTATGGATTTCCTGAGAATGTATACGTTTTCAGTAATGCCTGAAATATTTTAATAGACCTCTTAAAAGTGAAATACTTTTTAAAATTCAACTTCCATACCAATTGTTACCATGCAGTCTCACAGCTGTTTTACAGACCTAATTACAAATGCATATCAAGCAAAAACTTGAAGCCAACACAAAAAAAGGCAAAGAAATTTTATCCAACATATTTAGTAGATGTAGTAGACAAATACACTGTTTCAGCAAAAATTGCTAAAAACTCAAGTCCATGCAGAGAAAAATAAAAACCTGACAACTATCCCTGGAGCCTCTAAACAACTCTAAGTAAAATTTGTGCTTCTTAACAATAACGGGCTTTAAAAAAACACACGAAAAATGGACTACCGAGTGCAATCAGATTGCTCACACCATTTTGAGGATTTAATTTCAATTATTGTATCATTCTTTAGTAGCAACAACAGCTCATTTTGAAAAGATTTCACATGTTGACAATGTTCCATTTCCCTTTTATGCCCATACCCCACTCCACCCCGAGCCAAAGAACTAAACTCCCATTCACTTAAAGCTATTGTCAGTCACAATGCATTCATTCACGGTAACAGAAGTGATATGGTGTGTAGAGGATGATGATGATGATGATTTACAAGCCATTATAATGTGGCCCCCATCTTTTATTGATATGATCAAAAGTATGAGACACCCACTGCTGCTCAAGCACTTTGTATCTTTCCTTGCATATGTAGAGGGGTTTACCACGCCTGTAGAGGAGAAAAAAAAAGAAAAAAAGAAGAAAGCAAATGGTTAATATTCCAAATAAATGGAGAGATGCTTAATTATATAATCAACATGTGACATTCATACAACTCTTTTTACAGAGTAAGTGTGCATTTTTATTCATGAGGGGCTTTCAGTTTTGTTTTTAATAGGATAACTGCTGGGATTTCCCTTCCTCACACTGGATAGCAGAATCCAGAAACCATCACTTGTTCTTTCAGCCATGTGTATCTTGGAAATTACATTCCTTCTCTACACTGGAGTCCAAGTGCATGCAAACAATGGTTTAACTAAAGGCCAAACAATGCCCCTGTGGGGTAAGTTTTTCCCAATGGAACACTCAGAATAGACTGTCATGGGAATGGCAACATAGGAATATGTCTGTTGAGTGCCTGGTGTGTGCAACTCAGTGATCATGATTATACCACCTCTGGGCCAAAAAAACTCCCAAAAAGAAAAAAGTCAGTCCAGTTTGCAGTAATTAGGGATTTTCCGTTCTTCCGCACAAGGAAGGTAGAGATTTATTAGCTGTTATTCCAGATTACACAGCAAAATTGATCTACACAGAAGTGGCAACAACGAAACAGAATTGGAATAAAAACATTACCTAAGATCTCTGTCTTCTTCACCATGTGCATCTAGATAAACAGAACCCCAAAGACAGAAACGATGCCCTCGTATGATGATGATTACAGATGCATTAATCAAAAGAAATATTCCTGTCCCAGCTCCACAGTTTTGAGAATGCTGTAATAGTATGGGTGTAGAAAGGCAAGAACGAAGAGATTCTGTTAGTCTGTCAACTTTAAAACATAAAGAATTAAAAAAATTCTATGACTATATAAACACATTTTGAAAAGAAAACCATAAAAACTGATCAATCAAGTTAAAAACTATTAATGAATGGGAGAATCAATCATAGAATTTAACTCTCTTACCAGTACACATTCACAGTAACTCTGTTGTTTGCAGCATAGTCCTTTCAAGCATACAAAAGTACCACAAACTAGACAAACAGCTGGATCTTTAGGAACCTTGGTACAAACAGAACAAGTCTTTCTGTGATAATACTGAAAAATGGTATTGTAATTCTCAGGCAACTGAAGGAGGCGTGGCAAGTCCCATTTGGGTTCCTGGATAAGCAAAGCCTACAAATAAAATAAGAATATATTAGTTCCATGCATTCATTTAAGCATTTGTATTTATAAGAAAAGCATGCAGCTTAAAAATCTCTCGTTTCTTCTGCATTTCACAAATTTAGAAGTAAAACATCATCTTACAACAGTCACCTGCTCCCGGCTCATCACCCTCCCCAGATGCAGTCCTTTGTAACAAGCACAAAATGAGCACTAGCCTTTTCCCAAGCATGTTTTCTAAATGTGACACATTTTAATGCAAAAAGTCTTCATAGCTAAAACAAGAGGATAAAGAGTGATCTGCAGGGAGGACTCTCACTAACATTAAGTTAGCTTGGTAATATTAACATGCTACTTCAAAACCCTGGCACTGACTATGAAAGCTTTTTCCCAGCTTAAATTTATACCTGAATTTCCAAAACCAGAACTGAAGTTAGGCTGTGTAAATGATATTTGAAGACATCTGCCTATTTTTCTACACTTTGTTGCACACAGATTTTGAGGCCACTAAGAACTTACCAAAACTCGCAATTCTTTATAAGACAGGCACTTCCTAAATACTGCTTTGAAAGCCTAACTCTTCTCATTTGCTCTTAAAAACACTGTCCACTTTTATGTTGGGGTTTTTTTTCCTATAAACAGTCATGTGTTTTCCTTCAATACAGTCATTTTTACTGGGTTTGGAATTGATGGGCAGAGTAGTCAGGTGGGATCTTTTTTGCAAGATGCAAAATTCTTTTTAAGAGTGCATGTCCTCAAAACCTGACTTGCAATAAAAAAAATAATTAAAAAATTGTATCTGCACCTGCTTCCTTTTCAATCATATAAAGAATGCTATTAGTTTCCTTGCAATCTATCTCAAATGCCAATGAGAGTGGCAGCAACTGTATTTTGAGATTCCTCTGAGTAGTCAAATTTTCACAGGTGTAGATCATGTTGCAGAGTGAGGAATGCATCTGGCTTGCCTCTGACACCATCAACTTAGAGGGGCACGAGAATTGTTGAGATTGAACTTTTAATTAAAAAAATGCAATCATGTTGCAACATTTCCATTTCAAAACTGATTATTCGAGTTGTACTAACTCAAGTCTCGGTATTATTTCTTTAACCTTCAGAGTCTATGTATCACCTTTTATCAGTCAACTATTAAAAAGCTTTTATCTTTTTCATGTTTTTCAGTATTGCAACTGACCACGCTCAAATGAAACATGTCTAAATGGCAATAAAAACTTCTGATACATATTTTCTTAAAAGACAAAGTTTCTATCACATGACCTTGTTGGCTACAGTGCAGAAGACACTTAGTATCATCTAAGGACAGTGTTTCTATTTTATGTCTCCAGCAACCATATTAAAAAACAGAGAGGCTTTTTTCCTCCTTTTTTAACCAATTCAATCCACATTCACTAACTAATATTCCTCATTAAAATGTCTTTCTCACATACAAGTTATATCTCAGATCCATACCCAAAGAAAACAGTACGTGTGCATAATGAATCGAGCAATAAATAGCTGCTTCCATATCAAGACTATTTTGGAAGAACTAATTTTGCTACATACCTTCACTTGGTCTGGATGTCTATCTGCAAATGAAGCCAATTCTGAGCACCACTGTGATATCATGTCAAATGCTGGCACTGGCCAATCAAGACAAGAGGCACTGGTGAACTGATGAGCTGACTGAAAAGATGGTAACAGACCCAGGCAGCTTGCAAGAACTGTGAATTCTTCATCTTCCTTTTTAGGTATGAAATCAGAGAAGTTTAGATTAATACCTACACTCTGAATTTTTAAACAGTTTATTAAAAATATATCTATTTCAATAAAAAGTAAAGATATTCCAGTACTAAGGTGCTAACAAGTTCAGAGGCACAGGAAAGGTTCAATTTTCTCCAATCACCTCAAAGTGAACTCTTGAAACACATAAGAAATGGTCAGCAAAAAAACCCCGAAACCCTCTTCCCCTGCCAAAAAAACCCCGAACCAAATCCCTCAAAAACCAAACTCTGCAATAATTTTCTTCCTGTTTAGCACTCCAAACTGGCCTGTAGCTGTACACAGGAGATGATGTTGAAGCAAGGAAATGATGGAGCTGACCTGCAGCTAAATCTACTTAAATTAGTCATGGAACTTAAACATAATTGTCTGCTGATGCAAAGTCTCTGAGAATGAAGCCCAAGTATTAACAGGCATTAAAGCAAAATCAGGACGGAATTCCATTCTGTGTGGAATTTATGCTATCTCTGCAAACACTGGACAAGGTTCAAAAAAGTATGCTAGTACTTTATCAGACAAGCACTTACGACCTCACCAAATACACATGACTTTGCTGAAATTGAAGAATACCATTTTTCTGAAAATCACATTGGAAACAAATTTATAAAAATGCTGCAGAGCAATGCTATAAAATATGATTTTTAAAAAATCTTAGGATAGAAAATATATACCATGAAAAAGACACTTTATGTCTCATTTTTAATCTCTAGCTTTTAAATGAAAACAAATATTTGAGTGTGGCCCTTTCATTTTGTACCTGACAACTAGGCAAATCCACTCCAAAAAGATGGTGTTGAAGAAGGCTTGTGATCCTGAGGAAAGGCAGGCAGAACTGCTGCAGATTGCACTCTACAGAATCGGGATTTACCTAAGGGGAGGAAGCAGTTAGTAAATTCTGTCCCAGTAAGTTCTCTCCTAGGTAAGAAACCAATACGAACAAAATATTTTTTAAGCACACTATGTAAGTGACTGCATCAAACATATGTCCCAAAGGCCAGCATTGCACTAATAATCTGGAAGTCCTCTGTAGATTTTCTTCCTCCACCCCTGAAAAATTTGGTTTCTACCTAAATATTTGCTTTTCCAAGTTTCTGAAAGGTCTTTCATGCATATGATTAAAATCCATAGATATAATTAAAATGCATAATTATAAGAAGTATTTGTCAATAACTTCCTCAACACAACACTGCCCACATCTGGTATTATTAAAATAAAGATTTGCAAAGGCAAACTGTCCCAAAGGGATATGCTTTGATCTAGAAAATAAAGAGTTGTACTGTCTTTAGCAAGATCAGAGAAAAATCATTATAAGAACGAGGCCAAAAAACTTCGAGGGGACATGCTGGATAAATTCTCCAGAAATTTGCCAATACCACTGCTAATTCTTCAGTGTCTCCTTCTTCATATATCTTCCCCTTTGACAGCTCACTAATCACATGACCCAGCAATACTTCCCAAGATTTTTCTCCACTGGATGTATTCTGCAAATAAGAAAAGAAATCCAAAAAGCACTAGTCATGAAAAGGAGATAATATTGCTGTAAAATAAACATCAATGAGGTACATTTCCTTTCGATCAACACATGAATTTTGACCTACAAAGATACACGTTGTTTAAAAAAAATTTAAAATAAATATATAATTCTATAGAAAGGGACTGCATTTACCTCAAATGAAATGTGGACTGCTACTTGAATTGCATATGCTCTAAACTGAGTATTACACAAAAACACTTTTATAATGTTTGCATTTCTCCTGTTTCTTCTGTGACTATATAAATGCTCACTTTAAAATGAGGAAGAATCATTTCCTGGATACATTGTGTTTTGACAGAATTTGAATTCTAATACAAATAATTTTATTTTAGGCAAGTATATTTTCTAAAATGTACCAACCAGAATGAACAACAATACACTGTATTTTTTTAACCATTTGAGCTTAAAGTAATTTTAAAGAAAGAACTTGGCTTCCTAAACTAAAAACCAGCTTACCTCATGACATGCATGAGGACTATGGCTGGCTGAAGAAGAGGAGGGCTGCCAAAGGACTGCAAGAGAGGAACTGGGAGCTGTGCTGGTCAGTTCTTAGTACTTCAACTTTGAATTGCCAAATTACGTATCACTTGAAAATCACTTAAGTAAACAGAAAAATGGAAAAAAAATGCTCACTAGCAACAACCTCAAGCAAACGTTTTTGAATTTCTAAGAAAATTATAATATATTGAAAGGAGTGGAAAGGGACCCAACAAAATGAAGTATTGTCCAGTGATCTCAATGAAAAAAAAACTTCTCATAGCAGCAGGGCAGCAGGTGATTTGTCCTTAAGACCCTGGAATTGTGACTGACCAATATGACAAATCTAAATCACATGTGAAAAGGCAGGTCATGCTTCTCAGTGTGCATTTCATTTTACATCTAAAGCCCAGATGCTGTGTAAAGGGGTAATAATACACCCATTTCCTCTTCTGGTCTCTACATTTTTATCCTTTTCCTTGGTCTGACATCGGTCCTCTTCTGACTTTCTGGGAAAATCGATCCATGGAGCAGAAAACTAACTGAAGGATTAAATGAATTCTGGTGCCTGTACGGGGAATTGTGTCTTTGGTGGGAACTGGCATTTAATCAGCTGAACTGAAATAGAAAGATGTGCCATCACTATACTCGTAAATACTATCAAAAGGCAAAGAAACGATAGTGACATATTTCCTTCTCTGTCTCTCCATCACATGAACACTCCAGACCACAAAGAGAAATTTATATAGCTAGCTACAAATTGCACAAACAAGTTGGAAAAATTGAGAGACTTTCTTCTCCACCACCAAGGTTGCCTGCTTTTCCTGTAAAGGAGTGCATCAGATCAATCCCCATGGTTTCTCTAGGAAGGCTTCAGTTTCACAGGAAGGAAGGCTGCATTTACACAAAATCATCGCACCAAAGTCAAGACTGAAACAATTCAGACTCAAACTCAGTTTTGAAACGAGATTATTCATTGTGAAGCTTTTAAGTCTCATTAGATACCAAAACCTGAAAAAAACTGCACAAACAGAAACAAAATACTGATTTCCGTGAAGCAGAAGCAAATTTTCACATGGAAAGCAGAAGTATCTGTTATATTCCAACAAGAATTACACAGGCAAAATTTCACAAATGTTGTAATAAACTAACCAACCTTTTTGAGAGCTCCTGACTCTTTCCATGCCATCCTATCTTCAGCATTGCATTTAACAGAAAGTGCTGCCAAGGCTTGAGTATACAATAAAGTGAACAGAACTTTTACAATGCAAGTGAAGTGTTCTGTAAAACAAAGAAAGCATTTTTTAAACACTTGATATGTTTATGTTTAACAAATAGGTTTACAGAATCTCTAATTATGGAAATGATGTTTTTTCAAATGAAAAGCAAGTGCTATACAAAAAGAACAAGCCCTGAAAATTCACAAAACAACACGTAACTGTAATACTGGCTTTTCAGAAATTTCCACTACTCCATATGTTCATCTTAATCCTGATCAGCAGTGACTTCCTCCTAGTCACCTGGTGATACTACAAAAATGTATTTTGTCCAAAGGTTACATCAAATTAAGCTACTGACTACTGTAGATGTAAGTGAATGCATCTCCTACCATCTCTTCTGGCACCCATCTGGGGTAAGCGACATTCATACAAATACTGGAAGAGTTAAGTTCCCAAAGGAATCGTTGCAAGGACATTTAGCGTACTTCAGTTTCTAACCCTTCACTTCCAGGTATGGATCCAGTCACATGAGAATCGCTGCCAAACACTCCTGAGTGAGTACCTATTTACTGGATCTCCTGTCCATACAGGAGGAACAAGAGGCAGATTGTCACTCTGTAACTTACCTTACTTAAAAATATCTTTTCAATTTTTTCTAATATTTAAAGGATTATTATCTCCTACAGCTAGGCTGCAGGAGAAAAGTTTTGAAAATTTTTTTTGAGAAGCTAGAACAGAAGCAAAATACGACTTCCTAAAATTGGAATGGGAAAAAAAGTGACCATTCTCTGACATGAAGATACGGTAGTAGTTCTTTTTTATCTTTTTACTTCAGGTTATATTTCCCATCTCAAATTATAGACTTTGTTTTTAAATCTAGGCAGATCAAAGAAGTTTGTATCATCACTTACACCATTCCTTAAGCAAAAATGAAACTGTAATATCTAAAACAAAGAAGACAAAAATGAAGACCTCTCAGGCTTTGAAGTTAAGACAAAATAATTTTATTTACATAAGTATCTCACAAAAACTGGGTCAAATTCATTCTTTCTTCCCAAAAGATTTAAACAAGCTTCATATGTGAAAATGAGAAAGATGTAAGGAAAATGAAACACCACACTTCTCCTTTCTTGTATCTAACATCAAAACCCACTGGATTCTAAAACACATACAGCTAGGACTTGAGTACATAATTAAATTTGTGAAATAACAATTCTTGTTTATGTAACAAGTGTTTACAAATCAATGAAGACATGAATTTTGGAACTTTTTAAGGCCACTGAATATAAACTATAAGCACAATTTAAGCACCTAAAAGATAGTTTGTTACTATATAATTAAAAGTGGACTTTTTTCTGTATTATCTTCCTGTGGAGCTTGTGTTACACATGGCACAAATGCTGCCATACTTTGTGCCCCCCACTCCAGAGCAGGTAGCAGTGTAATAGTGTTTCCTCTCCACAATTCCCCAGAAGGAGAATTCACGAGACTCCACTAGATCTCTAGGCCATATTTTTTTCTCTGCTGAAACCTCCATTTTCTTAGCAATCCTATTCCTCAGGAATAGCGGCAAGCAGGCTTTCAGGAACTTTTCTGGGACTGAAATTTACAAGATTAAACTGCACACTCTCAGAGAATTGTGAAAATTGTCTCTTCAGCCTCAGTTACAGTCTGTAATCACAGCTAGAACTGAGCTCAAGTACTGAATTCTATCCTCATCAGTAGCAGGTAAAAGTGATAGAAATCAATTTTACACTGTGAAAGCACAAAGAAAAACCACTGCACTTACAGCAGCAAAGCCAGACTGCAGGTCAACAGGCACATAGCCTACATCTTGTAGTTCTGCTCAAGTGATTACACAATGCTCATCACTGGGTGTCTTTGTACACCATAAAACTATCACATGTTTTAAAATCTGTTTTTTTGTTAAATGTAATTACTCCTTGTCCCTATCTTCCCCTTAATACTAATTGCTCAATTCACTAGAAATATATCTAGCCATATTAGGTTTTAAAACTGATTGTTTTTGTATTTACTTACATATTTATGACTCCTAAATGACTATGAATTACATTTTTGGAGAATCCAGAACTGGACAAAAAAATGCACACTCCTGTTGCCTGAAACACTCTCACATCTGGGTCACCCTTAAGAAGTCCTGACTTCTGTAAAAATGGCATCTTTTTGGTTTTCAGGAAAAAAATCTCAGAAGCAGCTCAGAGACAGCATGATGTGTAATGACTACCAAGGCAAAAGACACACTAAAACCACCAGACAGAGCACCAATCATCATTTCATTACTATGTTCCATCTTATTTGTAAAATGTCGAATATTTGACAGCTGTAGGTATCTGTAATGCTACAGATTATTACACTCCTGCCTACTGCAAAGAGCAACTTTATTTGACTTCCCACAATGTGTACATGGGAGGCTACAGGCTGTGCTTTTGCTACACCCTCTTTTCAACTCAGTAATTCTAAAGGTTGCAAGTATATCTGCATGCTGTGGAATAAACTACTGTGCAAATTTCTGCACTAAAATGCAGTTTGGACTTCTATCCTTAATCTGATAGTCTGACAGTCTAAAAGTATTATTACTATGGCTAGGCCATTATAATCAAAATGGGTTAATCCACAACTTTTGTACTTGTTTTTGAATAATGAGAAAAGTTTTTATGTTCCTGTTTTTAAAATCTTTTGGCACCAAAGTATTTTAAAGCATCCCATCCTATTATGTGCATTAACCAACACCCTTAAAAATTAACTAATTGTCCAATTTTAACTTTAGTGCAAGAAAGTGCAGGGAAGTTTATTATTAACAATATGGATCTCTTAATTTCAATATCAAATTAGATGATATATGTTGGCAGGCAATGACTACATAAGGAATTCACAAAGAGAACCAGATGCAAAATTAAGGACTTGGAACCTTTTATAGTGAATTTGGGAGGAGATCTTTGTATAAATAACCCTGAAAAATATTCTTCTTGATCTAAAGCTTCAACTGTTATTTGAAAAAAACTACTTCAGAACAACGGCAGACAGCACTGAACTTCAGATAATCCACGAAAGGTATGTTAAAGTTCCAGGATACAGCTAAATATTTCAGCTTGCGCAATGAAACTGGATATTATTCAAGTTGATTAAATCCATTCTATATTTAGTCAAGATCCTTATCGAATCATTAAAGTGCTAGTATTCCCCTGAGCACTGCTTACTGCATATTTGTTGCATGTCAGTGAAATGTTACAGAAAAAGAATCTGCCTGAACATCCAGGTCAGACAGTTTAGCAATGAGCCTTGTAAGAATCACAGAAAAAACGGGTTGTGTTTAGGTTTTACACGCTAGAGATGAAAACTTCTCCCAGTCCAAAGAGGCTCTCAAAACCAGCTTTCAAGTTGGAACACATCCATCACTCCCAAATACTGGACCTTGTAACAGCAGCCCCACAGCCTGTGAGAGCAATGCCAGGCTGTGGAACAACCTGATGGCAAATGCCCACACTGCTCCATGGCCCTCCTGGCACGTGTGGCACTAAGCACAGTGCCAGGCCACTGTTGGCCCACTGACCATCAAGTCTATGCACTTACTGGCCTCAGGCTCACTCCTGTTTATCCAGAGCCAGTTTTTAAGTACTCTGTACCAGTATGATATTTTCTACATTCAGTGCAATGCAGAACCTGAAATCACTAGAAGCTACAAATACAGTGCTCTTCTAGAAACCTGAACTTGGGGAGGGAGGAGGGGAGGTGTCTCAAGCCAGGTGCTGGGAAAATAAAACTTCTTACAATTGATGTTAACAATAATGTGCAAATTTAACTAAATTACTTCATCATCATCCAGAAATTGTGTTGCAGACAGACTTGCAGGGGCTGTTGAATTCAATTTACAAGGACAGATTTAAGTTTTGGTAACTATTAAGCCTCTCTCTCCATTTCTGTACATACAGCATCACTTGCTACTTCTGTAAGGAAGATGCTAGAAACAAAATCTTTGTTTTGAATGGAGTCCCAGTCCACAACACCATGAACACTATTCATCTTCTGCACAACTGTCACAGAACTGAAGGAGAAACTGCCACCTGGATCGTTATGTATTTAGTCTTGTACCATTTCAAAATGCTGAATATCTGAAGACTATAAAAGCTCCGCCCATGTTCAAGTATGAAACTCAAAAGAAAAAAAACTTTCACAAATGGTTTTAGTAACTTGAACACCATATTTATTTTGCTGGCTATACTATACAGTGCTGGCTATACTATACAGGAGGTGCATACTATCATCCTCATTCCCTTCTCTGTAAATTGGTTAATGCTTGAGAATGCTCTGACCTCTACCACAAAGTTTTTTCTGTAGTAGTCTTCATTCTTTCTAATGGGCTCAGATCAATTTTCTCTTCTGAATGATGAGACTGAACAGTAATGGCATTTTTATCGCTTTAATCGATGTCAGATTGAAAAAGATACCAACACCTATCCAACAGTTAATAGGGTAGTTAATGCAATTCCCAGTGCTACATCTGAAGGGCAAGAGACAAGGCTTGAATCCTCCTTAGAGAGCACTGTTTTTAAAAAAACATGGTGTAAACAAAAAGGATTTTGAGTACAAATATGAAACATGCATCAACCTCCTGTTGGCATATCAATGTCCACAGGCAAGTCCACAGTTCCTGCACTCCACAACAATGTCAAAGCAGCACAGGCAGTTCAGGAAGCAGTAGGATCAAAGATGTTGTTCACCTCCATCACTGACCTTGTACTTGTCATGTGACACTGCACAAGCCATTTTACTTCAGTTACGCCTCAGCCATCTACCAACAATTAATGACACTGAATTCAAGTCTGTGACCTACACACTCATTGTAGAAGTTTGAAACAAATTTGTTATATTTTGATGAAACAAAAATTAGGAAGGTAAATGGCTATTTATTTCGAATTTAATGCTTCATAGATTTGAAGTGGTTACATTCATCTTCTTTCTGCCATTTGCTTTTCAAATGCATCATACAGTAAATGTAAGAGCAAAGGCAAAACATGCTGTTGATCCGTGGTATTTCACAGAATTCTCCACAGGACGTTAAGTGAATGTTGTCTTTTCTAGGCTAAGGTGCACTTTCATAAATGGTAGTATTCAATGCTTGAATATTGACTACAAAGAGATTACTCATTTATACTTTGGCTTCAACTATCCCTTCCCTGAATTTCAGATGTTAGTCTCATTAAATTTATTTACTGATTTTATTAAGCCCTTTCAATAAAGATAATTTAAGTTGAACTGTATTTTTTTTAAAAAATACATTGTTTGACAATAGGCTTTCTTTAAAAAAATACTTTATTCTCTTGGCATATTCATATTCTAATAATTTATTGGACATACTTAATCCCTAAACATTTACTTAACAGTTGAACTCAATGATCTTAAAAGCCTTTTTCTACCTAAATGATTCAATGATTTTATATCTATTGAATCACAAAAAAACAAATTCACAATGTTAACAGATATAGTCACCTGAGTTGAATTTGAACATTTAACAGTGAGTACTGAACTCCTCTTAAAAGGAAACAGTTTCTACTATACTTCATAACTTTGGTATGTGCTTCAAGAGCAGAACAGTACCTGTATTTACCAGTAGATATCAAAATTGCCACACAGATCCCAAAGGAGATATTTTGCTCATTGTCAGTGAAGTAATGACACTTGTTTTGTTTGTCTTCATTTTAAAATAAAAGTGTAGTTACAAATAATCAAGCCAGAGACCAGGAGGGTCTGCACTAACCACTGTTCTGGAACATGCACTGTCTATTAAAAAATGAACCAGGATCGGCTGCTCATCTTACATAGAAGTTTATGTTTTAAGACAATTTTGATTCTAGTAATGAAAAATTTAGTTAATATTCACAATTATAATATATGCTGTATCTATTGAAGTTGCTGCATTACAGCAATTATTATCTTCATATATGACCTCTTCTTATGTAAGACTGATGCAAGTTAAACTCAGAAATTCAAATTAAATTACAGTCTTTCACCCTTAGGCACTCAGTTCAACTTGAAGTATTGAGCTGCTCCTCTAAGCAAAGAGATGAAGGTCAAACAAAGGACACGTTTCCTTCAGTAGAAATACTTAATAGTTTTTGCTCAGCTCTTGTATCTTTAATGAATAGCTGACTGATAAGGTAAAAAGACAGGGGACACTGATAAAGCTGTCAACCCAGCACAAAAATTCCTGTTCAATGCCATCTTTTGTAGATAAGGCAGAAACATTATTTTAGAATACACAGTAGACCAGCTATGATTTACCATCCTGCACATCATCATGAATGCAGCCACATTTACATAATCATTTAAATATATATATTTTTGTAACATACCTTTGTGCAATGGTTGAGGCATAGTTAAAATCTGGATAAGCAAAAGGGATGAGACATCTCTGTAAAGCACAGGAACTTCTGGCAGCTCTTCACTTACCAGCCTGGAAATAAATGCAAAAGAAAATCACTTCTGATACTATAAACCCATTTTCATGTTTTATTTTAAATAGTATTACATTTGATATCAAGCTTATAGAAGCTTAGTACCTGCCAATTCTCTAACTGATCTCAACATTAAAACCATTTAATGTTACTCATGTAATCACTCATGAGGAAGTTACCATTTAGATACATGATTCTTGTTAAAGTGTTTTAAAACTCTCTAAAACTGCCTGAACTCATTATGTCTATGTAGAGTCAAGGAACATTAAAAAAAATTGAATGGTTTCCAAAACACAGCATTTCACAAGTGTATATGTATATGGCTCAAGCAGCCATGACAGGTAGGATCACGCAATCTTACACACAATCTTTGTTAAAAACCCCATATTGCTAGAAGGACAGCAAATAAGCACAGAGATACTGCAAACTTTTAAACTATCTAGATTTACTGAATGACATAACACAACCTGGTAGTCCCATACTTAAAAGCAGAAAATGCTTGCAGGTAGGAGGTAGTATTTTTCTAGCTTTGTGTAGTAATATCCAACAAAATTCCAACCAACATTATCCTTTAGGTTCAACAGCCAAGTCAAATGGTGAAAAAATAAAATGGTTAAAAATCATTCTCCTCTTTAATACGGAGCATAATGGAGAGCTGAAGCAGGAGCGGCTGGTACAATGCAATACACATCCTCCACTGTCATCTTTCCCCTTCTGCAATATACACAGAACAAAGTGCTGCTTGGGTTCTTATTCCCGTTTGCAAACAGTGGTGGTTACCTGTGCTACAGGAGCTATACTGTGAAGTCCTACTGTAAGTGATCCAAATCTCCCATGCAAAACAGAGCCCTCTACATCTTCTTGCAAACAGACACCAGAGTTGCAAAGGAAAGCAGCAAAGTGAGTTCATGCTGCCACATGACTGAAACGCTGTCCTTCTGGAAGGGCATTTTCTTTCTATCACTCCTTAGGCTTTTTCATCTTTCCTTCTCTTTCGTCATTTTTCTCACTGGTAAGAAAATGCAGGAAAAACAATTCTCCTCCTGGTAGGAGCTTTCCTTATTTAGGGCAGCTCTAGGTCTCTACACCATGTGGCACTTCACTGAGCCCTCCACAAAAATCACCTAAGAACCTCTGGAAATCAAAATACCTCCATCTGCTACAGTTTCAAGGTTAGCTTCATGCTTTGTTGCAGCAATTTTAACTGTCCTGCAGGTAAACCACAACTGATGAAATACAGGAGAGCTGTACTGAAAATACACATACATCCTTATTAAGATCTACCCTCAAAAGCACAGCCTCACTCTCCTCTTTTGGGTTGTTCTGCAAGACACTGTGGACAACAGTTTCCCAGGGAAGCTTTCTAAACCCTGCAGCAGGTGCCCAATTTCTGTACAAACATAATCTGGTGGAGGAAAGAAATACAGAGCAAGACAGTTAAGCCCTCCTTCGCCTCAGCTCTGCCCTTTCAGAGCACAACTGGTCAACTATTGTTGTATCCAATTATTACCTCTCTTCCAAGAGCACCAAACCATTCCTCTGACACAAGTCTTATCCAGCTGGCCTGTACTACTCCAATCATCCAGCACACACACAGGACAAACTGAGCTGTTGCAGAGCATGTGCTGGAAAAGGTTGCCCACATGTGGTGGGATGTGGATGCACGCACAGGATCCCTAATGCCCTCTAATAGCTTTGAGGATTCAACCAGCTCATCAGGTGACAGGCAAGTAAGCATGATGCTGCTTTTGGAAGGAGAGCCTCTCTACATAGTTACCAATTTCATGAAAACTTGGTCTTCTCTCTACATAAGGCACTTCTAGGAGTCACCTGTAATATGAATTTTAACACACAGAAGCAGTCATACAAGAGGAAGATTAAAAGAATGCTTCTGGTCATATGGCTGACTTGTTTTGTAAAATGAAGTCACAGAAAACACTGCCTAACTGGTCATTTTGAATTAATGAACCCAAGCAGCTACCAAATAAATACTATCTATGACCCTTTTGCTATAATCAATCATTTAATACAATTGTTGTTTCCAAACACTGTAATATATGTAAACATACATATTTACACATGTAAGCCTTCTAAACAAAAACCAAATATTCTAAAAATTAGTATATTGAATTCTACAAGATGACAAAGGGAGCAAAAATTTGTATGGCACTGCCAAGCCTCATTTTCAAAATTATACATGCCATAGAGATGCTTATCTGACTATGTCTCTCCAATTCTACTTTTACCTACAGCTAGCTCTTTTTTATGATCTATGACACTGAAAAATAACCTTCATTCTGTAATGACTTTAAAATCAGGGACATCCCTTAAATTATTTCTCACCTTCAATTATTAATTTGTATATGAATTTGGGGAAAAATTTAATTTGGAATAACATTAAAAAAATTGAGTCCCTCTGGTCGCATTTAGTTGAACACCCCTTTCTGCCAGAGGTATTAACCTCAGTACCATTTAACAGTCATGTAATAATTAGGTCAAATATCAGTACTGTCAAAATTAGGAACTATATATACAGAATATCATGACTGACTGGCAACATCACAAATAAATGAACTCGTTTTCACGTGCAGAGCCAACTGAATTATTTTTCTAATTTATTCAGTTCATATGAATTGAGAAGCAAAGCTACATTAAATGTCAGGGGTTTAGATAAGCTGCTTTCCTTACATTAAGTGCTGCAGCATATGAAGCACTTAAAAACTGCTCTGTCATTTGTTAAGAGCCTAAGCAACTTCTTCGTTATGACATTGAAACTGAATTTATAAAATGTGTTTAGAAATGTGTTTTATGGAAATTGTCCATCCTGTTAATCCTCAATGCATATGTGAAAGCTTGATAAATCTGACTTTACAAAAAATTGCAGCAGAGAAGCAGTGAATAAAAAGCAAGCAAGTACAACTGCAGACGGAACCACATTAATACAAAATTATGCAAACATATACCAGTTGTATGCTGTATCCATTTAAAAAAGGGAGGTGGAAGTGAAAATAAACAACAGACTGCAACAGAAATACATAATAAAATCAAAAATGCATTGCTCAGCTTTCTCTATGGAACTGACCTCTCCTCCAGCCCAAGGTAATTGGGCTGTACATCTCCCTGTGCCAATACCAGAGCTGCCTATCAGCTGACAGCTGAGCAACTCTGCCTCTGTATTCTGCATTCTCCTGCTGAGAGATGTTGTGTGGGAATCACTTCTTTGGGAATGGATACAGGGGAATGGGAACTGTTCTACTCTGAAACAGGCAGCATTTTGCTTATGGCCATTCCTTACATAACGCTCTTCATTCCCTCTTCTCTCAGCTAGAGACATTTAAAAGTTTCTGGCTGATGCTAACTCCAGCTAATTATAAATTTAGAAATTCAATAAGTAATATAAAAGTTTTGAACCTCACACCTCTTTGAACTATCAGATAACAAAAATCTGAGACACAGGGACAAAGATACACCTAAATGAAGGCTTCATCAACCACAGCAAATTTGTATTTTCTTCAGAATTTGCAGGATAAAAAGCCCACAAATCCCAGCCTGCAGAACCTAACATACAGCTTCTGATGTTCACTGTAAGAAAATAGAATTCTATTATTTATTTTGACTGCACTGTAGTATATAATCACAATTTCCTATTTGTCTCTTTATTGTGTCTCAGCACATTTTACAGCCGGTCAGTTTTTCTCGTTATACATTCACTGACAGTACTAACATTAGGCATCTCCCATTCTCTTTTACCCCTGTGCCCCTAGCAGCCCCTTGTCACCTGTTCCCAAACTCATTCAAATTAACCTTTTTAAAAATGGATTAGTTGCTTGACTTTGTTCATGATGCAGCCTGCCCAAGCTACATGAGCACAGATGAAGAAGATGACGAGCCAGTACAGGGGAAGGAAGAAACAGTCAAGGGCAAGTATTTCCAAAGCTGGCACTACTGTCAAAACCTACATAGCATAACATAGGTCCCGAGAGACTGAAGAATTTGTATTTGCATTGAATAGATCACATAAGTCCTGTTGCAGAATGTGTATGTATATACCACTTCTTGCACACTGGCCACCATCCTACTGTCTGTCTGTCTCACAGTATCTTCATAAAAACTATGGGGTTTTTCCTCCTTTCACGACAGTTTCTGTGATGGAGATGTGACTTAAGAGGTTCCTGCGCACAGTTGCTCATTGCTATCCCTGAATTGCAGTTTCTTAGCCCGGTATGACACTCCCAACAATCACCAAAGGGATCTAGCTTAGAATGAAACATCAGCAAAATACTGTAGTAAAAGTAACCCAGCATTTCAGTTTAACATGCAGTTTCCCCCTCCAAGTGCTTCTACTGCAAAGATCCTTAATGTTCTACTGAATCATTCTTTCCTGACATACTTTGTCTGTTAAAACAGACACAAAAATTTCAGTCTTCATAAAGATTTAAATTTAAAATAAATGTACATCCTTTTATCTCATGTTTGTTGTTCCTGAAACTCTGGCTAGTTGGACTAGTCCATTAAATTCACATCTGGGTTTAGCAATTATTGCCTCCAGCTGCTCCTTCCCTGCTCCCTGCCAGAAGCTATTAATCCCCCCTTGCCCCACAGTAGTTGTTGATTTGATCACAATTGAAACTTGATCTGTCCCTGGAAGAACAATTTGCTTAAGTACAGCCTGTGGCACCAAACATACATTAAATTTTGCAACATGAACTGTAGAGAAGAAATAATCCACTATATCATTCACAGTTCAGACGCAGCTTTATCTTTTCCCCCCCTCTCTTCTTTCAAACAGTTCACATTATTTAGGTCCTTTTTGGTAGGGTATCTTCTTGCTCAAAATTTCCTTATTTCTGCTTTACCTTGCTGTGGCTGCATGAGCTCCTTCCTGTGTTTCAGTTGCTATTTTCAGCCACAGGGAGATTTAGGCACCGTTGCAGAAGACAATGGGCAAAACCAGTGGCTTCAGGAAGTAGAGTGGAGCAATTCTGCTCAGCTCTCTGACACATGAAATCTAAGGAATTATTTATGAAGAATCATAGCTGGGTTGTGGAAAAACAGGATAAAAATTCTGAGTTCTACACCTAGGTATTTTTAATTGTAAATATTTATGTATATTTAAATTAAGTAGCTACAATTAAATAAAGATGAGAAGATAAAGGCACTTGCATTCCAGAGATTTTTGCAGGTTGTTGGGTTTTGGGTTTTCGGGGTTTTTTTGGGGTTATTGTTTGGTTTTGTTTGCTTTTTGTTGTTGTTTGGTTGTTGTTGGTTGGTGAGGTTTTTTTAGTTTTAAGAATTATCTTTTTAGATAAGATGAAACCAGCTTCTCTGGCAAAGTGCTTTCGAGGGAAATAATAATTTTAAGTGAAAATAAAACAGAAAAATACAGTATGTTGGCTTGAAGTTATTTTACTTCTGTGACTTCCCTGAAGTTAAATTGTTTGGAATCACAGTAATATAGTCAGATAACATAGATCTTTTTCTCTAACACCTTTTTTTAACAAGTCTTTGCTTGAGTACCATGTGCAGGTCAGACTGATGATTTAGATGACTTGGCTAGCTTCAAAATGGCAGGGTGCCATCCACATCTAAAATCTGCAGTGATTATTTCTCCATCATCCACTTCAGTTTCTTCAGTTTAGAGCAGTGTGTCACCTTCCAATTCCTCTGAGCACTCTTTCCCGTGCCTGAAAAAATTTCCTTTCTGTATTTCTCAAAAGGCTGTGTGACTAAGTGTGCAATTAGATCATACACACCAATCCTAGGAATGCCATCTTCAAGTGAAACTTCTGCTTCATTGTACATTTCTACAATGTAATTATGGATATTCATTTTATGCTCTAATTTATACACTAAAAACATGTCCTCAAAAGCTGCTTCCTTTGCAGCATTCTGGTGCTTGCAGAATAAGGCAGGAAAAACATTCCAAGGAGTGAGAAGAAATATTCTAGCTCGATTGCATCTGTGTGTCTCAAAAGTAAACTGTGTAATGGTAAAATGGGTATCTTGGTCGTAGCTTCCTACAAATCATTCAGGACTTTGTGTCAAGCCAGTTTCACCAAGTCTACCAAGAAATACCAAAAACCACTGCAGAAAACACGGAAACTGCTCAAATGCATTCCCAACACACAACACTCCCTGCAAAGAAGCCTTTACAATCTACAGTACCATTATTTTCTAAGTGATTTAAAATACTGCACAATGAAATCTAATTTACAGCAATCTAGCCTTGATATGACCAATGCCTGGTGAATTCCATCAAGTCTATGAGCCTCCTCTGTTAAGAGCTGCTTCCAAAGCCAGCAGCTGTTCAAATGCCAAAATGAGAAGCGCATGATCAGTTCCACAGCCATTCTGGCAAGAGCCTATCAACATGATCTCTGCTGTATACCAAATTTATCAACCTTGTCACACTGCTCAATCTTGGTCAGGTCGCAATCGGAATCGCATGAAAACAGACCCCAAAAGCAGTCTGAATGCATGCTGAATAGCACGAGTTTTCAGGTTATAAAATGCTTGGTGCTTGGTTCTGCTTATGGTTCATGAACTAATCTGTTAATATAACTTAATTACTGCAATAATCTAATGTTCACCGCAAAAAGAAACCTGGGTCCAAGAGGACAAACAGTAAAATCTCAAACTAGAAGCAAGAATAATTGTTTTAATAATTTTCCCCAATTTGCAATTAAGATTGTGGCATCACTTTTCTAGATCAGTTTTGGAAATCACATGGTGCTTTCCACCTCAGTCTCCTAAAAACACAGAGACAAACATCCAGCTGGATAAGCACTAAAAGGACAGTCTTTTGAAATTATTGCAAGCTACAAGGTGTAGAGCTTAGTATGAAGAAAATGCTTAAGGCGCCAAGAGGAAAAACAAAACAGTCTACTGTTCTCTTCTTATGAGGAAAAATGATAAAGTAGTTTTAGGCAAGGAACCTTCTTCTCATTGTCAAGGTACAATCTGAAAAGTCTTAAATCAAGTAGAAAGATGAGTACTTGCAGAACACAGGTATGTGTTATTGTATTGTTAATCCTTGTACAGCTGTGTACCTAAGGTGATGTCTTAAAAGCAAACTCAGGTAACTTGTTTAAAATAATAAGCATGATGAAAAATTTTGCCTTAATGTAGAATTATTTCTCACATGTGTTAGGCATACTTACATTTTTTTCTGTAACAGCTATTAATCATTGCTCAATTTTCAATAAACTATTTCTAAACAACGTAAATTTTGTCTAACATCCATATCAAAAACAGCAGTGCACCTATCCACTTACCCAACAATATTCAATTTGCATGTACTTAAGCTTGCAGGAGATGTATTTAAACTAAGTCAAAACAAGTATGTGTCAGATTTTTATGTAAAAAAAATTGGAAAATTTAATTTTACAAATTCATACATAAAATTTTTAGATGTTAAGTTCATCAGCCTACCTCAGAGAGAATTTAAATTAACACAGAAAGTTACCCCAAGTCCCTCTGTAAGGATGTTTCTTTCACCAGGTAAAACAGAGTGGGTAAATTAAAATACTTGCTCTGAATTTTTATCCTGCATCGGCTGGGTTAGTTTTCTCCAGGGATTGTATGCAGAGTCTATACTGTAGAGGCGCATGTGCATGGCCAACACGTGGAACAGCTGATCTGAAAGGTGAAGAAGACAGACTGATGATTACTGTACACTATGATGCAAAGTATTTTACATTAAATAGCCATTAGGTATTTTGCAACATTCTGAAAAGTCTGTAATCTCATTACAAATAAGCTAATACCCTCACAATTTATTTTTAAAATATGGTTTTGAAAAGAAGCAGTGAACATATGCATGTATAAGGAAAAATGCCTTTTTTTTTCCTCTCCTGAAATTCTGATACAGAGAAAGTCTGTTTAGAAAGCTTTGACCAGAACTCAGTTGCTTTGCAGCAACATGTACTTAATTTCAGGCCTCTAAAAAAATCCTTTTCCATGTGTTATGTTGCTAAGTTTCCAAGCTCAATTCACTTCTCTCTCCAGTTTATACCAGAAGCCATGATTTCCTAAACATTTCTTCTAAAAAGAGACTGATATACTTTTAACACACAGCTTTTATTCCTCTCTCGTACAGTTAAATTCTGTGCACAACATACTGGAAATTCACCTAAAATTGCTAGAAATTCTGGCTTACAGGATCTCTTCAGCTCTTTATCTTTAAAAAGTTATTATTCCTTCTGCCTTCATATGCTTATTTTGTAGGTAACTTTTGGATGAGGGGAGAAAAAAAAAAAACAAACTAATGCACTTCTGACCACATAACAATGACACTAAAGTAGCAACTGTCTTTATAACATCAGAGATCTGTCCATACAACCTGCAGGAAAAGTCTGCTGCTATGCATCAATTCAAAACCTTCTGTACATCCGCTGTATCAAAAACATCATTTGAAAACACTTGTAGAATTTTTTGAACACAGGATGCATAATTACTCTTGGAGATCTACTGCAGTATCTTACATTAAATGCACAGTTTTAATTTTGCTATGAATCATATGATCAACACAAAGACAATAGCTAATCTTTTCTTTCCTTAACAATCCAAGAAGGCAAGCACCATGTAGGTTGACAGTATTTTCAGAGACCTATGCGCAACAAGAAACACAAAATGGCTTGAGCTGGAAGGGATCTTTAAAGGTCATCTAGTCCAAGCACCCTGCAATGAGCAGCGACAGACTATTAGAGACTCAGACTGCACTTCTTTTCCCATTTATAATACATTTACAGTTTGGGGAAAATGCATCTTTTTTATCTTCATAGGTTCATATTTCAATATTTTAAAATATAATTTTCCACGATTTTGCTCACTTTTTTCCCTCCTGCTATTTGCTGCCATGCATGTTTCTACAGTTCAATTTTCTGGGACCATGCTTCCTTCCTTCCTCCCATTCATTTTAACTTTGTCTCTCAGTATCTTGACATCATCATTCCCCTCCACCCATCTTATTCTTTCAATTGATCCCTTTGCCTCTCTCTCTCTTAATCTCCCGTCTTTCTACAACCCACTTGCTCAACCTACACACTCACTGGTCCTCTTCTTAAAGTAGAAATAGCAGCTATTAATTTATTTTCCATAAATAGACAATTACTCAGAGGTACGCAATGGCCAAAAGAGTCGCATGATGAAGCCAGCTGACTGCCAGAGCCTGAGGGCTGTAATTAGCTCCTGGGGTTTGCAAAATAATTGGAGATGTAGATGGCACTGGAATTGATGGCTGTCACCTGCTTTCTGAATAAAAACAGTCAATGAGGACAAAATAAGTCATCTTTTCTCCCGGCAAGAGATTCTTAGCAACACATTACTTTGCTGATAGAGTTCAAAACCCTGAAAATATACTTATATTTGATCAAAATAATAGAAAAATATCAAGCATCATTTTATTTGGAACAAAACCCAGGAAAGTATCCATTCCTTCCCTCTTGCCCGTTTGCTAAAAGGAATGCTTTTATTTTCCCTCAATAGCTCCTTGCCTCAAACAGAAATGAGCAACTATGCAAACTGAAAAACAAGTTCAAAAATTGTTCAGCATAATTAATTCATCCTCTGTTCTTTTAACAGCTATTCTCCTGAGCTTTCACTAATACAAAATTAAGCAGGCAAGCATCAAATTCCAGCACTGGAGAATTTATTTGTAATCTCCAAGTGTGTAACACTTAGGAATCAAGATACACTCTGACAATGATTGAATCTGCCTAGAAAAATGCAGTTCAGCCACGTGTAGGACAGTACTTTTTGTATGCAATTAAGGCAACTATCTCTCTCTTTGCAAGAAAGCAAGTTTAGCATGTAAAGGTACAGCCAGGCACTGGGCAGGAATAAGGCTCATGGTGACCCTCAATGGACAAGGTGAGGCCAGGCCCGAGGGGTGACACAGGCACCTCTGTGCTGCCCCATGGCCCCAGGAACCACTCTGGCCACGGGCAGAGCAGGGACCAGACAGGGGCACACACACCGAGGTTTATTTCTGTTTTACACCACAGTGGGTCCAATTGCCTTACCTTCCATTTACTATGACTGTGAAAGGATCCAAGAGCACTGGAAGTTGAGAACTGGCAACTTGGTTGTGCACCAGGAGTTTGGTGCTCACCATGTTCTTATGCCTGAAGGACTGGCAGAAACCTGCCTTTACCCAAAGGAATACCAGAGTCTTCCCTGTATATTTGTGTGAACGCATTAGTTCCAAAACAAACACACGGAGGAGAGTCCTCCCATTTTCTTATATACTACTTGGAATCTTTAAGATACATGGAGTTACTGCTTTTAAACAAATGGCAGTAAAACATTACCATGACAATGGCCCATAATCAACAACCTTGCCCAGCCTTGTGAAGAACTGAAATGAAGGCCAAAACCCCAGGAGGGACCCCAAGCTCCTCTGCCACTCACAGTCCACCTTACAGACAATTCTCTCCAGAAGATCCCACCTTTTTAAGGGGGAAAGGCACTTTCAAAAGATCAGCTCAAAGGATAAGACACTGTCTTTGCACTGGGACTGCAGCTGTGAGAGGAAGTATTCTGATGCTGCTTCTCATAAAAAAACCAAAGATAATGGATATTTTGTCTACATGCACACACTGCCTCCACCAGCACCTGCACTCTTTACTATTTTTAATATTAAAGCACGCTCATTTTACAGATGTTGACAAAGCTCTTAAAAATATTCTGCTATGCTGAAGTGCATAAAGCAGGAGTCTATAAGAGCGATTTCACAGCCCTTTTCAAGTCTAGCATAATATGCACAGCATAAAAGATGAAATTTAGAGAGGTGAACAAAGAGTGAATTGACAGAATAGCAGGAACTTCTAAAAATGCTTGCTGAACTGACAAAAATGAGTGATTCAGGAAGTTACGTGCAGGTGTAAGTTTTGGTCTCACTAATAATCTTGTTTTGCCAAAGTGATCCTAAATTTCTACATCAGATTTTCTGCCTTTTATTTCTACTTTCTTTTTCTGGAAGAAATGAATAGATTATAAATTCATTTATAGGTAACTTTTAAATTCTGTAGAACTGTCCACCAACTATTGCAAGATCACCAGAATAATGATAAAAGAGAGATCATGGAATCATAGAGTGTTAAGGGGTTGGAGTGGGCCTTAAAGACCATCTAGTCCAACACTCCTCCACCATGGGGTTTGACAGGTTTATACAAAAATCATACAGAGAAATTATAATTATTCAGCCTTAATGCTGTGTTCTGAATCCATTCTACAAATACAGAACAATGAAAATGAAGAGCAAAACACATCTCTTACATTTTATAGGACAGAGAATTAAGACCTGTACAATCGTTATCTATCATAATTATCCCCTAAACCCAAGAGAATTTTCAAGGCCATAGATTTTAAGACCATAATGACTTCATTTTTAAGTAATAAGACTCTATTTGCATTTTTGGTTGCACACACATAAAAAATTTAAGCCTTAAAATGGCAAATTTTCTTCACCATTCTTCTCACACAGACTTGGCCACTAACACTAACAGCTACATTAATCATTCTTAATTTTATTTCCCAAGAGCAGCTGCCCTCATGGTGCAATCTAATAAAACAGCTCTTGACCTATTTGTTCCCACCATCATCCTTGACGTTTGCTGCTGTAACAGCTCACCTGGGACAACATATTTTGTTTTCCACAATATCTAATCACCAAACTTTACAGTTGTTACAAGACTAATATAGAGTGGCATGCTTAATCACAAGAGAAACACTCTGGTATCTTACAAATGGGAAAAACAAAATAGGGCTATACTTTACTTACTTCTGCTGAATCTGACATGAGTAACATTTAAAAACAAAAGCAGTGTCAATACTGTGCAAGCAAGACTTTAACAAAACAGTATTCGACTTCTTGATAGAGTATGGATTTTTAAAACCATTCTTTCCTCACTGCTTAACACAATGAAGAAGTTGAAGGTATATTTTAAGTGAAACTTTAAGAACAGGATTACCTCTTAGAAAACTAAATGAGCATGTAAAGATGATAAAATCTCCTACAGAACACACATCTATAGAACTGCAATTTTTTATCTTTTAAATGTAGTAATATGGAAGGGGCAATGAAATGCATAATTATATAATGGCTTAATAAAAACAAACCATTTTACACTGATATATGTAAACTGGTATGTGTAAAACTAATTCTGCTCCCACTAGTCATACTTAGTCTAAAGTCCAAACCTAAACATAGTAATAATAAAAAGAAATAATGTACAGGTCTGTTCTAGGACAACTCCATTACCTTGTATTATTTAATCTAGTGCAAGATTAAATATAACTAGCTTGCTATGTAACAATTTTACAAACTACCAATAACAGAACATAAACAGAATGTGAACATTTCAACAATGAATAGATGACATTCATGTCCCCAAGCTGGTTAATGCAGCAACACATTCATATACACAGTGTCTTTCACCTGGAAGTTTGGAAGGCCTTCAATTTTTTGGAAGTGCAAGATAAATTAAAAACATCAATATGACTGATTTAGATGTAAATAACAAAATTTACCGTTCTATGCTTAAGTGTGGAAAAAACAAGTGAATTGTGGTAAGATGCTGCCTGTACCACACTCTCATCAGAAATATGACTAGAATATTTTTGGCATCTGCTAAAACACACTCCAACAACACACTCACATAACCATTTAAGAAAGGAACAGAAAAACATTAATGTAAAGTGCTACTTATTGTAAATAGAAAAAAACCAAGGTACATTACCATGTTTTAAAAAATCATGAATATGGTTTTCAATTAATGTTCTACTGATTTCAGATTAAACTCTTGTAGCGTAAGACAACTCTCCAGTGGAAATACATTCTCCATGTATCACTTCCAATTTTATAATTCTCCAAATGAAATTTCACCAGTGATTAAAGTATTCTCCATGCATTTCAAGACTTGAGAAATATGTATTAAAATTCCTGACAGATCTTTCCACTGGCTGTCAGCAAAAGGCATGCTTCCTTTCAAAGTCAGGTCCTAAGCATGTAAGAACCCTTCTTTATGCAAGATGGGGTTGAAGGGATGGTGTGCTAAGAAAAAATTAAATAATGTACTATACAAACCACAGTGTCAGCTACCAGGCCTCAGTTTGGTGATGTTTTTTCTTCAAATTACCCCCAAAAAAGAAAAACCAGTTTCGGGTAGTTCCTCCCTTTGTGTCAACTGATAATAGAAAGAGTGAGGTACAGCGAGATACATGGAGGGAGCTGCTCAACACACCATCTGCAAAATCATCATCTTCCAGCACATACTGGCATTAGTTGTGATGAAGCATCATCAGAAAACATATGATCTTTTCTATCTATCTGTTTATCAAGCTTTTAAGTAGGTACGTGCAGTACTAATTTCATACTGGTGTGACACAAAACATATCACAGTGTTTTAAGATGTAATTGATGTATTTCATTCCAATTTATCTTAAAAAAATAAATCATATGGAGTAACTTAGATCTCCCGATTTTGAAAAACTATCAATGAGATAAAAATGTGACCTTGCAGATTACAGGTCACTTTACTGTACACATTATCCTAAACTCTAAATTAATGTCAAGAAATTGCATGACTAGCAAAGCCATATGAAAATAGGGATAGTTTCATTATGTGTAACATCGTTACAAACTTTTTCACTTTCAAAACATTTTCCATTTTAAGCTGAAATGTCCACCCTAAACTACTCATCATGGTCTTCCAAAAACATACCTGTGAAATGGGCAACACATTAATAAGTTGCTAAAATTCTCATTAGGTGAGCATACAACCAAAAATATACTGTAATCAAAGTAGAAACTATCTGTAGAACCTTGGTTTACTAAATGCCTCAAATTTCCAAACTGTCATCTACAGATGTTCTTTTCTCTTTGCTGTGCTGAGAAGGGGAGGTAATGACAGTGGAGAAAGACAACATGCAGTACAGTCAAAACTACTTTCCAAAATCACAACACATGAATGAAATTAGCTGACCTACATTTCCAGGTAGTAACAGAAGGCTCTTGTCCTAGAGGGGAAGTGGACAGCATAGCACTTGATGACATTGCTTTGGTGGCTCTTCACTTCAAATGATGAGGAAAAGCATCCCTCACAAATCAAGTACTAAAAGGCAGACATGGGCCTAAGTTTTCTGACATTTTTACTTACTGAATCTGCTGCTATTGCTACATAAGCTTGACTTTATTATTAGTAGTAGTAGTATTCTCAGGCTCTCCAGTTTTTCCTGACAAAAATATCTATTCCTGTTTGCATTACAGTAAAAGATGAAAATATTTTCTGTTAAGGAAAAAAACCACTTCTGACAATGAGAACTGCTTTATTTGACAAATATAAAGGTTTCAGAACAACAAAGATTTGATAGTTTCTACAAAAAAAAAAAATTGCAAACTCTCCTGCCAATGGAAGAACTAGGCAAATTAAAGCCATGGGACATGGTAGCTGCATGTTTTTAAGTATAGGAACAAGTCATGAGCTACATATTCACACTCAGAAAAAGAAATTTCTTTATTATTTTTATCAACAGCCAGAATGAAACAAAGCTCTCCTACTTCATCATTTAAATACTTCTAGTTTTACACGAAAAAGTGAATATATTAAAAAATTACATGAATAGTGTGACAATTGATTTCTAAATAGATTATACTCACAAGACATGAATAACTCAATGAATAATTTGTGCAAATTAGTTTTCAGATTCCTCAAACAGCAACAAAAAGACAAAGACTACTTATTGACAGAAAAAAAAGGCTTTAAAAGGAAAAAAATTCGACAATTTAGAAAATGCTAGAAAGAAATAAGACATTTTTATTCAATATTCCAATAATTTATATTGCATATAATAACATGAAACTTACTTAAACATGATCTTTTCCCAGCTGTGCTTGCACCTCCTGAACACAAATTTCCTCCTCGATGGACCAGCTCAAGTTCCAAGTTTGTTCTGTAAAAAAACAGTATATGTTGAATGTTAAGCTTCTACAGACATCAGTCATGAGAAACTCCCAGCATACACTACATAAATACTGTGAACTAATCTTTCATGTGAAACACTGCCAAAATACAGCTCAGAATAAAACAAACTTCATAAAGATATTTCCATATGTGATTATAAATACTATCTTGAGAGAATACTGTATTGAGTTGTGATTGAAGAATTAAAAAAGTCTTAATTCTGAGGCTTTTTTTCTGTAAACACACACAGCTCCTTGATAATAAGGGAATTTATGTGCCAATCTGACAAGACAATATACAGATTGGCAAAATTTCAGTCAATCAGATACATCTAAGAAAGTGTCCTCTTTACTGACAGGGCTTTTGTTTTGCTCTAAACAAACAGACAATACAATGGATAAGGCAAGAACTAACCAAGTATGAATACAATCTAAATTACAATGGAAGTATTGGCTTTTATCTGTAAGTTATTTAATAAAAGCCTTGGAGGTTAATTCTGAATGAAACACTGGAATTCACTGGAGCTCATTTTTATGAAACAGTTGTGCCACCAAATCACTGCATGTCACACTGATGCTTTCTTTCTTAGTATTACTGTAATCTGATACTTAGGCACCAATTTTTTAGGCCAAACTCGATAACTTTGTTTAACTTTGGAATTGGATGTTTCAGTACTGCATTATCTTTTACCCTGAGATTTGGAGCAAACAATTTATGTTATATTCTCTGAGAGCTTGTTTTAATAAATCAACATACATTTCTTTAATTAAAGGAATATCATACTGTTATTCTGAAATGTTATTTTGTTAATTCAACCCAAATTACAAAGCTCATTCTAAACATACTTTGTCCTTCAATGAAAAAGCAAACAATTTTAGGTTCAATATAATGTAACTGAATATATATTAAAATCTATTCTAGAATTTTAGGCACATATTGTATCTAAACTAAGAACACACACCCCACACACACATATATATTCAAGAAGAAACCAGAGGATGACTATAATATTCAAAACAAATTATTTTTTAAGAATTTCAGCTCCATCAACTTGAAAGAATAATACATTTTTGATATGCAGTATTTGTTAAGATACTTTCATATGTTTTTAAAATAGCAGCATTTCTGAATATTACTATCCCCAAGTTTGCAGCTTATGCCATCCATTTCTGAAGGAATGCTTTAATCCTCTCTACTCAGAAAAGGCAATTTAACATTGATAATGTGCCTGCTCAGAGCTCCATCTGGTTGCTGCTGATAAGGGCATCTGTGTGACAGGGGAATTTTCCACTCTTCAGGCGATTTAAAGTGCTCACTGAACTTCTAAAAATCTACCAGCAAGGAAGCAGGGACAGGGATTTCATATTAGTAGACAAAATAGCAACTGTAGATCAGCATGTCCTAGTTCATCATGGGAATATAAAGGAAACTGGTATATTTTATTTCTACAAACCTTCCGATAACTAATTTGTAGAACAAAATGAATAGCACTCTTCCATTAAAACCAAGATAATTAGTATTTAAATCAAAAAGACTACCTGAATATCTAAGAAAAATTTTCTAGATCTAGAATTTTAAATTTTCCTTTCAAGAAGAAATATGAACAATTTTATAAAACAAACCTCAGAGACAATTCTGAGAAAAAACATCTGATAATACATATGAGGTGTCATATAGTACTTTTTGCTATAAGGAATATAAGAACAGTTATTTCTGGAAACATATACTCCATTCATATGTATCATACAACTTTCACTTAACTGTCCCTGCTCCTCAAAGACAGCACCTTATAGCTCAGCTTTCTTGGAAATGTAATTATGAAGCTTTTCCTTCGATACATCTCTTTCAAAACACACCTGAACTTTGGCATAGAAGTGCACAGTAGAGAAAGCATCTTCTGTGAAAATGAACACTTATCCTTTGTAAAATATCCTACATCAGGTACAGACTTCAATCATTTTTGAAGGAGGCTAATGTGTCTTCTCCCTAATTTGAGCTCCCTTTTGCCTTGAGGATCTGAGTACACTCTGCCCTTTACTGAAGAAAAGTAATGAATTAAAATAAGTGGCATCTGATAGAAGCATGGAACACAGAGAGGGCTCTGAAAGCATCCTTTGCTATCTCAGCCTTCTCAACATGAAGGAAAGAGGGGAAAGAAAATCTATGTGAGTGACTGTTTCCCCTATCTAGAAATCTTTGCGTCACTCATTGGAGCAACAAATTTTGTAGAACATTGGCTTTATCTTCCTCACTAACGGAAAAAAACATGAGAAGATGGATTTTGCTCAGCTGCACAGACTCATGATTAAGAACAGACCTATTTCATCCCTTCTTGTGGGCTTTTATGAAAGGAACATATTTGGGATGGGGAGAGCGACTGCATATTTCTCAGCATTCCCACCAGGACAGAGCAGGGGGAAGTAAAAATGCAATGCCCTTCCCAGAAAGGGAACCTCCTCTTCCTATTGTGTCAGAAGCAGAATGTACTACATACATATGCAAATACATATAAAAAATAATTTTTCCCACTTCACAAATACAACACATATATGGAAAAAACCCTCAGATACTAAGACACAGATTGGAAAGAAATAACACAGGGCTTTTACATTAGTCTATGCACAGCTAACAGAAATGGAGCCCTCCCAGTTCAGGGTATTCTATGATTTGCAAAGAAAAACACAAGATCTATTGCTATGCAATACAGAAACAGTTCTCCAAGATATTGCCACAAGTGACAGTCATCAATGCTATAAATGTGGAACTATTAAAAATAAACCCAGGCACACGTGGTTTGTGAATGACACACTAATCTCAAAAATGTCAGCAAAGACAAGGAGGGTTGCATATGAGAAGGGAACAAATTTAACACGGTAAGACTAGGTAAGGCTGTAGCAGGAGGTAGACAAGGAGTTGTTCTTCCAGCTGCCCATGGAAATCAGGATGCCAAGACCCAGAATGTCCCTTCTACTAGCAAAACAGACAGGGACTAGCCCTCCCACTAGGTAGTAGAGAATTCTTTTGTAATTTCTTTTCTACCAGCGACATCTGTCTGAGTAAGCAAAAATGAAGAAAAGTTTTCATTTTCCTGAGACAGAAAGGATAAGCTGCAGCAACTGGCTACATTCATTTCTTCAGTAGTACTCCTATGCCAGCATGCAGAAATCCACTTCAAAGCTGGCCTCCAGCTGTAAACTAGCATCTTTTAAGACAGCAGATGATGTTGTTTTCCAATTGAAAATGGAATGACTATTAATAGTGTTTAGTTCACTTGCAAATATATGGAGTCAATAAAAATATCATTGCATTCTAATGCTTATTTAAACAGGCACTACTTATCATCTTGACCACTTTGTCAGCATGTTAAATACCAGGAAAACACAAGTAACAGCTGTAGATAGTCTGACCAAAACCAACTAATGGCTTCAGAACACAGGTAACTAGAAATGTTCAAAGGTTACTGGTTGGTAAGGAACACAAGGGTATCATTACCTCAGAAAGAACTGGATGAAAATAAGGAAGAAACAAGGTTAAATGACAGAAATAATTTCCAGAAAGCAAGTGACCTCAGTATGTAATTTTATATGTAATTTTAATTGTGAGTTGTCCACTGTTTGAATATTTAACCAACACATACTAAAATCAAACAAAAAAACCTCAGTTTGGAAGGCAACCCACTGACTTACATATTTATTTCCATAAACACAATCTGCAAAGTTATATTAAAACGCCCTTTTAATAGTTGCATTTTTTTCTAACCTGTAGTTCTTATGCAATTATCAAGCAGTAGAAGCACACAAATCTGGATTGCTGCATTGAAAGGCAAGAAAAATCAACCAGTTTGTAGCTGATCTGCCAGGCAACCTCATAAGTGAACTTACGAGTTATGGTAATGATACAGAAGGCTGGATCCAACACTTGAAATCCCTCAGTCATGGATAAATGAAAAATTGCTGACACCAGTCTAACCTAACAAGAAGAGGTCACAACAAGTACAAGTGGCATATCCTAATCATAGCAGTTCAACTATGGTTTTTCCCTCCAGCAGAGCAAGCAGCAATGAAATGCTGTTCTGATTTGAGGTATTTTTAACTCTTGGAATGGAAAAAAAATCTTGGGCTCTGGATGTAAATAAAATATATAGATACATTTAAAATATGTTCAGCTAGTATTTTAAAAATTATATAACATTACATCCAGAAATGTATTGTAATGCCATTTTAGTATCTTAAATGACATATCAAGTTATGAATACAGGTATTCATACTTTTATATGTAAAATGTTAATTTTGAGTCCTTTGTATTTTGGAAAAGGTATTAAGTTGCATTGAACAAGCACATATAACTCTTTAACTTGCTATGTATAAAACTGCTCTTCTTAATCAGTTAAAATACTCTTGAAGAATACAGACATTTGTTTTAATAGAATTATAAAATAATCTAAATTGGAAGAGAATTCTGGAGATTAGACAGAAAAATGCTCCTGGATGGTATCACTTCGATGCTTGCACTTTCTCTGCAGTCAAGCACCTTCTCTGTGGGCCTCAGTAAGTCAGAGTTCAGAACATTATTTGCTTAAGGAGTATTTGAACTTCTTACAGGAAAACCTTGCATTACAGTAACTCTGAACAGAGACCATTCACAGCATCTTAACATTAGTGGTATAGATGGAAGGGGGGACTAATTTTTCTGAAGACTGACTGCGACACTGACAGCTCTAAAACTGTAATTCCACATCACAAAGAAAACACTGGTAGACTCTTTTAGAAGTCTATTCACACGAAGAGAGATTCCTGGTTGCTGATGTAGAAAAATCTCCTCCTGTGACTCCCATTTAACTAAATAAAATTGATGTTTGTCAAAGACATTAAAAAGACATTTTAAACACCCTGTGATTTAAAAACTAGCAATATCTATAATGATATAGAAATAATCTCATTCTCCTAAGAAAAGTAGAGATTTGACAACATGGGAAAGGAAGGCAGAAGAAAAAATTCAACATAAAATTTTGATATATGGAAAGCAGAACCTTGAATGAAGAAGAAAATGAAACAAGCACATGACACATTGTTCTCCAGGTTTTGTGCCACTGCTGCATATGACTAAAAATTAACTGAGAGGCACACCTTTTCATCCTGCATATGTGCACATGAAGAACAGAAAATGTAACCTTGATGTCCTAAGTATTCAAAAGAAGACATTTGGAAGAGGAGGAAATATTTTTGTAATTTTTTTTAAAGAAGAAAACTATCTTGTGACTAATACCATTAGTGAGAAATACAAAATTAAAAAACTATAAAAACATACACACCTGGCTACAGAATACATGAACAGGAAATCGTTGTCAGGTGATCCAGGACTCTTACTGTAATCTGTATACTTCTTCTGTGTGGTACTTTTTATATCTTTCATTACAGATTCCATTTCTTTACTGAGATTGGTTTCAGACTATGAACAAAAACATGAAAGAAGATTAGTTAATTTTACCTCAAGAAATGCAGTAGCTGAATGTAAAGTCTAGCATTTGTGTATTTGTAAAACACAATTGCAGGTTATGAAAAAACATGCATTAAAAGCCAAGATTCTCTCTCACAGAAGTGTTAAAATATTCTAGAAAGTTACTCTGATTTGGTCTGAACATGAAAACCTAACTCTTCTGTCTATCTCTTAAGTTCAAGAATCTCACTGCTTACATTATTTTAAAGTATATTTGCACTGTACAAGTACATAAAAATAACAGAGCATCTCCATTAAGATTGGAAGGCTAAAAAATTTAATTTATTCTTCCATTCAGAGGACCTTATGAAGCTTTGTAACACACAAGCATCTGCAAACAGCTTTCTGTAAAACAAATAATTCATACCTTAAAAAGTTCTTAACAGGCATTGTTTAAACAGATTCCATATTGTTGTTTTTACATTGTAAAGAAATGATAAATGAATTTTATATTACATGACTCCATTCTGTGTAAATCACTATGGAGAAAACTGAAAACGTACTACAAAAAAATCGTATTAATTATATCTCTAAATTGTTTACTTTTAGTAGGTAATGCAGGAAGTGCTCTAAATACTTAACATTTCTTGATATGAAAAAATAGTATACTGCCTTCCATATCAGAAGAAAATGAACTTTCCCAGGTTGCCAAGTTTCTAAGGGATCACAAATGCAACATAATGTAAAAACTGAAAGGTAGAGGCAAATTAACAAGGATCTTTCTGCCTTACACTGATGCTTACTGGGAAAGTTCCCAGCTGTTCTTGAAGATCTTCCACCTCTTGTACAAGATCTTGCATACACTTGTTACTATGACTTTGCCAAATGCTTCTTTCCACGTTGTTTCCAGGATAACAAGGAAGAACACTGTTAGCAAACTGCCTACAGAGGGGACAGGTAAATTCTCCTTTGTCCACTGAAAAACCCTGGAGGACTTGGTCATTCTAAAAGAAAATAAAGAAGATGTAGCTGAAGGTTCCAAAATATAATAGTTTTTTTTACTTTGATATTTCAGGTGTACAGCTAAAAAAATTAAGTCTAAACCCAAAAAACTGTTAAGAAAGAATAATTAGAATAGTTCTTCACTTTACTGACAGAGGTCTTAACTACTTGAGACTGTCTTACAACCCTCTAACTCAACTTTCTAATTTTCAAGTACTCTCTATTGTCAACAGTATCCCTGTAATAAACTAGAAAGACCTCAGTGGAATGTTTTGAACATTTCATGTGTGTTGTCTCTTTCCAGGAAATTTGAATTTCCAGGAAGCTTGAGACAACAAGTACAAGCTCAATAAAACCTAATCACATAGCCATTGCAGGGCAGCATGAGAAAAACCCTGATTATTTCTTGTATCACATGAAGGATCAAAAAACAGACACGGAGTACGTTTGGGAAATGAGGACATGTCCTTGCACTCCTGTTTCTGGCAAGCAACCTCACTTCAGCTTCCTGAGTTGCCTCCATGTTTCCCACTCCTGTGGGAACTGCTAAGTAAATAGTGACTACAACTTAAACTTCATGCAATCAGCCCAGAATGCTGAGGCTTTTACATACCTTTCTGGATGTTGATCTCTGATTGTATTGTGTAAAAAAAATAAAAGTTTCATCCAGATGAACGTTAAGTCTATATAAATTATTTCAATACTAAGAATGCTAGGAAATAGTCAAAAATATTATGCACTAATCTAAATAGTAGTAAAACATGCTAGGATGAGAGGTTCACATAAGTGATCTAGGAATCTTCAAGAATACAATGAAGTGGAGCAACAGTTTATTTCAAGTTTGAGAATCTACCAGAAAAGTGACTTCAGAGTTTATTTGATGCAAAAATAATTACTTTTCCAAAATTCTATAAAGTGAAACTGTACCACGAAAGTCCAATTTTACTGCTGTATTGTTTTAAATAATTTTGTGTTATATTTATTTTGATAACGTAACTACTCCTGAAAGCCAATTTTAATTAACATAGTAAAGAACAATTCTTCATGGGATCCAATCAAGATTGCACAGCTTCTGGTTTCACTAGAAGTTTCACTGGCATTGCTCAGTTTTTCTGAAAATGAAATCAACTAAACTTACCAAAAGAAAGAAATTAAAGATACATACAATAAAGTAGTATGAATAAAAAAGCAGTTTCACATGCAACAAGAAGTCACCATTTACTCTTTATTTCGTTATGCTGGCTAATTATTTTTTCTAATATATCAGAATAACTGAAAACAAAGTACTTTTGTTAATAATGTCAAGGTGCAATAAGTGATTTAGTATCTGTTGTTTCTGAAACACAATAAAACCATCTTGTCCGTTCATGTAAACCCAAATTTTCTTTCTCTGACAAATCCAATTCATTTTAATAAGAGGAGTTCAGATCCAAATAAATATACATGATCTTTAGTTTTACTTACTCGTAAAGATTCCATGTAAGATTTGTGACAATCTATGTGTAAAGTGTGACCACATGTTTGTACATAAACACCTCCTTCCCAGCCTATTGACACTGCTTGCAGGCAGGAACTCTAAAACAAAGCAAAAACAGTAAGAAAAAAATCAATGTTTATATATAAAGCTATGTAAGTACTTACTCAAACTTACTTTATGTTTTAAAAGATACACAGATTTTTTTATTTACATGCTAATTAAAAGACATGCTGTGGAAATAAAGGAAATTTCATTTTCTCAAGTATTTACTTACACTGACTTAGGTGGCTGCTGTTATGCTACTCCTTCCATCCAAGAGCCAAACAGTTAAGTTTAACTTCTGCAGTCCTTATTACTTAAGATCACCATTTCTTTAAAGAACCTCTTGTACTACAGCATGAAGGTGGCTCTAACAGCAGAAGTGATTCCATGTACAAAGACATGATACTGTTCCAATATATTTCATTCGGTTTTGAATATAACCAAAATAACAAGACCACAGTTATATAGTTCAGCTCCAATTTGTTTTAAAATTCAATGTAAACACTTAGGGTTTTTAATGAGTTTTTGAACAACAGTATACATAACTCATCATAACAGGAAATGAGAACAAATACTTGTTTAGTGTACTGAGTTTTATGTTAAGATTGTTTTGAAAACATTGGCCTTATTCAAGGACTGTACTTAAAGCCCCCCCATGTCTAAAAAAGTTACTTCACTGGTAACTTCATTTCAGAAAACAATGACCTGAAGCAACAGTCACCTCTGCCACACTTAAGGAATTCTAGAAAATTCTCTTGCAGAATATTTAACTACAGTCAATCTAATTATTAAATCCCCATTTCTCAAAAAATTCATACACAGATTGAAATGTACATTCTGGTTACACATTTAAAGAACAGAAAAAGGTTTACGGCTACCAGAATCACCCTAAAATGGTCTTAATGTATGATGCAAAATCAGGGTACCATGAATAATCCTGATAGTATCATTTTCTAAGGATGTCCCAGCATATCTTTTTTTTTTTTTTCTCCCTACGAGCAAGAAATCAGAACAAAACCACAAATTTTAGCTTTGAGACATGCTCCTGTTTACTTTGCCTCAACCTGTTATTCATAATGTGCTATGAGCCTCTCAGGCAATAAAATAAAGTTTTTCTCCTGCTGGTTCCTGCATGATTCACTAGACTGCACTATTAAGAAGGCAGCATGAAATATCTGGATAAGCCCCACAGGACAAATGTTTCATTCAAGAAAATCATTATTTACTGCATGTACTTAAAGAGGCTACTTAGTAGCAGTTGCAAAAAGAAAAAAAAGAGTTTCAACCCTAAAGTCTTAGCAGAAAGGCACTACCCTCTTATTCTTGAGTTCAGAAATAAAGAAGATTCCAAAGCAAGCCACAGGCTTGGGATGGAGCACAACTATACCAAACTGTTGGTTACAGATGACTGGTTATGTGATTCTGAAAGCAATCTTATCAGTCCAGTATAAGAAATTTTATTTCCTAATCTTTTCCATATTAAAAATAATCACTTTCAGTGATTTTTTCCTTTAATGGGCAAGAACTCTTCCCCTGATAGCAAACATAAAATTCCAGCTACGAAATTGCAAAAAGGAACTTCTATGGAAAGAACTGGTCTGTTTTGCCTGATCTGTATAGAGCATGTAGCTTTTGAATGGGGTTTTATGTTGATTTTATTTGATTTTGGCAGAATAAGCTAACTTAAAAATTTTACATCTAAGTGAAATTATTCACTTGTTGCCTGCAATCTGTTGCTAGAGGAAGGACACTTAGTGGGAAGGACACAGTTGATAAACAAAATGACTTCTTATTGCTTAGCTCATCTGAACAAGACACTCAAGATGCTAACAGATGTTTTAATTTTTATGTCAAAAGAAATTTAAGGATTAGTTCTTTCATGCACAGACTTTTTTTAGCATAGTAGAGACCTGGAAACCTGAAAGCAAAAATAGCTAATTCAACTAATGTTTGATTCAGGATTGGAATTTTTGAAAGTGGGATGCACTTGCTCATTGCATTATAATATATGTTAGACTATTCAGTTGGTAGTGTTATTGCACAGAAAGGGAAATACACTTCAAGATCAAGGTTTTGGATAATCATTTGCTTGGAACTCATTCCACTTGTAGTATGCAAATATATAAAAGTGAAACTGCAGTATTACTGTGAATGACATCAAAAGACAGCTCGCAATTGTGTCTGAGTAAAAATTGTCATACTTTTCCCTCTTTAAAACAATATTTAAGCCTCTAAAAGTGATTATTTAGTTGGATATGCCTAAAAGCTGGTATCTCACCTGGGACTATTCTATAGAACCTAATTTAGAGTCACAGGTTACATATTTCTCTCCTCCAGAATGGTTTCTCAGAGCAGTTATGTATTACCTTACATATCTCTTCAGAGCAAGAGAACACTTTCACAAAGGTCTACAACTGAACATGTCCTGTTAAGCAACAAGAACTGGCCCTCAAACTTAAAATATGAAAAGCTGTAATTTGGCTTTGTGAAGTAATGCAAAACTCTGCTTGGAACATATAACTAGGGGAAAGCCAGACACTATTTAAAAATAAGGATCCTATCAAACATAAACACTTCAGAACAGCTGCAACATGAAAAAGTGTGCACTATATGTAGAAATGAAACTAGGAGAACTCTAATTTGTAATTCCATTTATCTTCTTACACAAATTTCTCTTAAGTGGTAGTATTACTATGAAATACTTACATCTTTGAAGTACCGCTGTAAAGTTGAAAGCCTCACGTCATGCAGTGCTGCACAGGTATCCCCAGGATATATCTGCTCCTCTTCAGTAGTCGGTAGCCTCTTGGGCTCAGTGCTATTGCGGCATTGCCCCAACACTGCGTGAAGAAAAGCGGCAATAAGGAATGCAATGGATATCGATATGCTAAACAATTAAGAAAACAATCAGGTAATTTTAGTTTGAATTTGAAATAAGATTTGTTTACATGACAAAGTAAAAAATAATTAAAGAAACTAAATACTGAAAGTTCTGCTTTTGCACTTGTACCTAAAGTGTGTGTGTATATATCTACATACACATACGTATGCACACAAACACTCAAATCTACAGATACACACCGATGGCTGGCTTGGTTTTTTTCCTTTTAATACTGATTTTCCTGCAGGTCTATTATATATATACTGCTACATTTGCAAAAGCTAACAGGAACTAGCAGGGCATTAAACTCTTAGCTTTTTTCCCCAAACATTTAAGTTTTCTCAATATCCTTAAGAGTTAGATATGTGACTCTCAGAGGACCACTCATAAAAAAACCAAGGCTTTGTGTTTCTAGGCTTCATGAGGCAGAACAGTATTTACACGCATGTGTTAAAAGCTACAGAAACACTGCTTTTCCTACAAGTCACATATTCGTACCTGAAGACGCTTGTAATAGTACAACTAGCCCTGTAGGTCTGTCTTCAGTAGAAGGACCACTTTGTCCACAAATAACACAATCATATATTGCCTCAGAAACATGTTGTTCAGATGTAGCTACCTCCATGGCAATATCAGCATCTGGAGATTCTATAAAAGAGTAAGAAAATTTATATTAAGCAAAGGCAAAGAAATCCAATTGCATCTGAATAGAGATAGTGATGAAAAAATCCAAAATAATTTCTCTAGTTTATCTGCAACTAAAACATTGACTTGAAACTAACCTTGCTGCTTCAAAGACATCTACAAAATTAAGTACATGTTTTCCTATATGCAAAACTATTTCCCAAGGAATTGTTTTGTTCAAGTTTTGTATTAAACTCAATCTCTTTAAAACTTCTGCAAAACAGAGCTCTAACTTCTATTTCATTAGATACTATATTGAAAACTTGGAATACAAAGAGATAAAAGGCAATGGATATGACTCTCTAGTATACCTCTAGTAAAAAATTTGCTCGTAACTGACTGAAACAACTATTAGTTAGAAAAAGTTATCCTGGAGACCTTAGAAATTATTTTAACATGCTCAGAAGAAGTAAGCAAATGTGCAACTAAAATGGAAAGTTTTTCTCTTAAAGGACTTGGCATGCATTAAGAAAGTGATCAACTGCAATGTAGCCAATGTTCAGCTGCACACAAGTCATATCAGAGATCTGGTTGTCTAATAGTCTCCACTACTACTTTGTAGGTGTGCAGACAAAGGTTGAAGGGTAAGGGCCAGCTTTGAAGTATCAAAGCCATTGCACTGATGTAGCTTTGTTCGCATGATAGTTGGTGGTGCGGGTTTCAGGCAAGCAATTTTATGTTACAAAGGTAAGAATTCTTTACTGACTTAAAAGAAAAGCAACTTAGGACTAAATGATCCTGACTTCTCAGGAACACATACAGCCAGCCTCTTGATCTGGAGTATGAAAGTCTTGGCTTCTTTCCTATAAGGCAATTTTTCTAAAAGAAAACACTTTCTCCCTACCTTCAACCATGCCCTTTATCTCCCTGATTAAGTAGGTCAAGGTACTGGGTTAAAGAGTCCAAAAACCTTGATTACGACAACAGTCCTCATATAGAATTGCTTTTAGGAGAGCTGCTGTCTTTCTGAAAGTCCATGACAAGTGTGGCACAGGAGGCTGCTGCCATAAGGAGAGCCGTGTTGAGTGCCAGGCAGTGTGTTTCTTTGCTATAAAAAACTCAACACAATACTCTTGCTCACAGGGAGCAATCAAAATTACACTGTTTTACCAACTATTGATTTCCCAGTCAGTTATCGAGGGTCATATGAAAACGAACCCCAATCTTCACTGCCATGCAGTTTTTAATATTGTACACGCATCTATCACCATCTAGTGGCAGCTAGATGTACAATGAAAGAAAAAGACAATCCATCAAATGCAAAACATCCAGAAAACCTAGCAGCCAACTGCAGCACAGAACGGAGGAAGTAAACATTAATGCTATCTTTATATTTAACATCACCTCATAATTGAGTAATGCACACTCATGCACACCTCTGTATCAAAAGTATGACATGAGAATTAGAGTTTCAGCCTCATTTTACTTTTTCTGAAATATTCAATGTTTTTCAGAAGTATAAAAAAAGAATAGTGTCTCGGTATGATTTTGAACAATCCAATGGAAGTATTCAAACTCAACCAATATTTAATTTACAAAATAACATTCATTCATCATAGGTTGCATATTTTTAACCTAAAGGAAAAAAAAATACAGATTTTAGTCTAAAAGGTGTTTCAAACCAATTTGGTATATGCACTCTATACTTCCATTGCCTATGTGCAATAGGCACCTGAAAATCAGGCTGATTTAATTTTAAAACAATAATCATGATCAAATGCATGCTTTCTTCACAACTACTTAGACCTAATGCTAGGCTACTTTGGCAAACAATAAAGCTACATGGAAACTAAGTTTCTAGAACCAAGGAAGACTTCCTAATAAAATAATTTCCACTAGAGTTAATGAACAAAAACAAAGTGAAACTGGCAAAAAAATAAAATCTCAAATAATAGTTTTGTTTTGCATGAAAACCATCGGTACCCAAAACAAGACATCTCATCACTCTGAAGATTCAGGAGGTAGGCAGTGGCACCTGAGACCAAGAGAGATCAAGGTGGCTTTAGTTGCCAGGCTGAAGCACAGCCTTACTACCCAGGCAGCAGTCATACGAGACAGCAAGTGCCTCTTCGTTAAGTAACGATGCTCACAGTTTAAAACTGACTCTCCAAAGACTTGACCTAATTGATTTCACAGAGACGTGTCCTAATGACGTCAAAGTGTGTGAAGAAGGAGCAAATGGAAAACACACAGTAAGACACGATAGTGGTACCAATTCAGCAAGTTTCTCTCACGGTATTTGTCTAACATTGTAATACACCTTATCCCTTTACAGTGGATTCTGGAACTTTTCTTTGTCCTTGTGAATTATTTCAGGAATCTGGATAAATATGAACCTCAAAACACTGAAGGAGATGAAAACATTTAAACTGTGACAGAAGTCCAGGGTAGAGCCAAACACTACTGTTCCCAAGAGTTTTTTAAACAGTTAATTATTTAGCTCTTTTTTGTTCAGTTTTGTACCAATATTAGTGAGAGACACACAGTCACAAAACCCTATCATTTCCCACCTCCTGAAAAATACTGATCAATCTGCTAAAATGTAGTATGTTGTTTTACGGCTGAATGCATTGCTGCCTGAATTTCATTCAGTTTCTGCTCTCCAGAGTTAAAGATGCATTCTGTTACTTGCCCTACCCAGTAAACCCCCAGAATCGAAAGCGCTTTGTAAACACAGGAAATACAGTTCATAATCTTGGCAGGCTGTAGACAACATTTGTCCTGCTGTATACATTGTGTCAAAGCTGCCCCATGGCATTGAAACAACCATTAGTATGCTAATATTCTTTGCCTCGACCCAGCATAAATATTCTCAAGAGATCAGTACCTAATTTATTTTTCTATCTGGGTTCAGAAGATTGAGTGTTAGGAAATGTATGTCACCTTGCATTAAAACTCTGCACTTCTTTTTAACTCTAGTTAAGGAATGTTTGCTTGAAGGACAAAATGATGTCCTGCTAAGACAGACATCATAAGAAAGACACAAAAGATCATCTGCATACTTATCAAGAGCCATTAAAAAAATTTAGAAGTCACACTGGGCACTTCAGAGACAAAACAAACTACCGAAGAAATAAGCAGTACCTCAATATTTATAAATAACAAAGTAACTAATTTACAAATTTTCACTTAGATGCATTTGATTAAGTAGCTTGCCCGATCATAATATTATGTGTTTATAAAATTCAGATAAGCAGATCTTTAAAAATATCACTGTAATTTATTAAAAGGCTATTATTAACCTGAACAGAGTGACTTGTTTTTCTGCTGATCAAGTCCTGCCTGAAGGTAGTGAAGTTTCAAAAATCTCTTGCAAAGAGTTCCACACAAGTCAAACCATAATCTCACACTGACAAAATGCCCTCAAAGATGTCAAAGCAGCTATAGCCAGGAAATTAGAAGGCCTGTGGAGTTTATACTGACAACACATTTTTGACTCCCTAGACAATCTCCTCAGATATTTCTAGAGCTCTATCTGCTGTTCTTAGAATAATGTTTCTTGGGTTATTTTTCTACTTTTTTCACTTATCCTGCAACCAAACAGCTAGACAGCACAGCAGATTCTATTCTATCCTAGCTCATTAACATAACTGTTTCTAAATTTCACCTAATTACTTCCAGGCAAGCTTGAATGGCAATGCAGTTCTGCAGATGTCACAGAATATAAACAGAAAGTAACAGGGGGCACAAATGGGAAGTCCTACATAATTGGATTTTTTTCTACAGTCATTATGTGAAAGGAAATGCCAACCTTTATTTTCAGAATCTCATATGAATTTGCACATTTCAGTTCAAATAAATAAATTCTGCTGGTAAAATGAGACACATTTAATATTGAATAATTAACATGCAATTGGGTAACTTCCTTTTGAGTCATGTTTAATTGCAGCATCCCAACAATCAAAGAGGAATACCTCAGGGGGTTAACAGTGGCTTTTTGCACTTTAACATTTTGTCAACTATTAAGTTTATGGGATTTTAATAAAATAATCTTTAAGCTTTGGTTATTCTCCGTTATTCCTATCATCTTCTCAACACTTTTATTTTCAGAGTATTTTCAGTCTTCTAGGCTGTCAATAGGAAAGGTATTCCAGAATTTTTAAGTGCTATACCAAAAAAGAATTACACCAGTTCTCAAATTTTACCACAGAATTACATCTACTTTCCATAGATAGTTTTAAAAGATATGATGATAGTAATTTGTCCAAATGATACCAACTGAATCAGTCACAAAAGGAGGGAGCTGAGGCCTCACCATCCCTGCATTTGACAGTGTTTATTAATGTCACAAGAAATTATCAAAATGATGAAATGTACTGCTGAACTTCAACCTATAATAAAGGCAACCGAGTCTGAATATGTGAGAGCTGAACATATTGTAACCAAGTGATTTTAGTATGAAAGGGTTGGGGTTTTTTTGTTTTCAAACAGCTATTTCAGCACAGCTGTGCTACAATTTAGGGTAAACCTATGAATTACATACGCTAGTTTTAAATTGTATCCCTCCAGAAAGACTAGTTTCAGAATTCTTACCCATGTCTTGTGTTCTAAAATTAGTGTAACAATAGTTTCTGCAACTTTTTCAATAATTTGCTGCATAGAGACTGCACTTACAGCCAAACAAATCACTTTGGTTAAACAAACAGAAAAAAATACTCCTGGCCAAAATCAAGCTAGACTTTTAAATAAACCCCACAAACTATAATGGAATACACAGTTCCTTTCTGCAACCCATTTTAATGCCAGTCAGAACATAAAAGCTAGTTAATACTGGACTATAGTACTAATTCAGTTTACTTTCCTAAAAACACTCGGAAAATGGAATGACAATCTTCCTTACTTCAACAAATAGAATAATACAAATCCTCATGTAAGTCATGAGGATGACTTAAACACAAAATTCACAGATAAAGATTAGTGTACTGCACATCCTCCAAACATAGTATCATATATACAGTGATTTATTTCATAGAATCATAGAATGGTTTGAGCAAGAAGGGACTTTAAAGATCATCTAATTTCAGTCCATGGGTAGGAACCACACAAACTTACCAACATCCATGGCAGTTTCCATGAAGCTTTTCTGTCTTGAGGCAAATTCAGCCAATAATTTCTGTTGTCTTTCTCTAGCCTTCTGTCGCCTGAGTGAAAAAAGGAAGAAGAGCAAAAAAAATATATAGTTCATAGTTGTCACCCTACATTAACTTTTTCTTCACTGCTTATCATGGGGCTGGACTTACAAATGGAAAACGTTAGAGACTTCTTCTTGTCTATCGTTACATTTAAACTCTATTAGCAATCTCTACAAGGCTATGTGGCCAGCTATGTGACTCTCTATACAAATACATACTGCAGTGGGTAGAGGAATATTGATGGATGTAAAAAGATAAAGAAAGTAGATATCAGTTTTCCTTACTTTAATAAGAGTTCACAAATAGAGGAAATAGAAGAGTGGAAGCAGGAAAACCAAACCAAACCCCTACACCACAGCTGCTCACCACGTCGAACAGACAAAGACCAATCCGCCCCACGGCTGTGGGGTTTACACAGCACCTCACCAGTGCAGCTACAGAAGCTCTATCAGAGCTACAAGTTCTGTGCCCAGCATTTACCATTAATTTCTTTCCCTGCCCAGAGATGAGTCAGGTAATTAACACGGGATTTAAAAACATCACTTGGCATCTGTCCTCTTTAGTCTCCAGCACTGTGTGATTACCATTGTCCTGGCACAGGAACAGGCATGCACAGGCCCTGAAGCAGCTCATATACTGTGATGTGCTATCCTGAGGTGGCTTCTTTTTAAATCAAAGCTTCTAACTTGTTTTCTTAAAGGCATCTGAAAGCCTCAAATATCTCTGCCCATTTATCTGTTATACTGTACAGTCACCATTTCTCAAAATAACTTTTATTTACAACAACACCAAGATTCATTATTCTGAGGATCAGACCAGGGCATTCATTAGAGCTGGTTTTATTTATTTCTCCCTGGAAATTTCTCAATATACACCTTGACTAAAAGCAGAGTGACTGTAAATAGATGCCTTTAATAAGAAGACATAAACAAACTCTGACAGATTCAGTACAGCTCAGTAATTTTCCATGATGGCTCATGGGAGTATGACATTGCAACTGAAAAAATACTGCAAGCAGCCCAAGCTTCTAGTTCTGCATTTCAGTTTCTATGGCAACAATTCACTGCCTCAGTGATGCCAAGTTTGTCATTATTGTTGTATGATTGTTGAAGGAACCAAAATGAGTTATCATTTAATGTGCACAGTCTGTTCAGTCTTCACTGATACAAAACTGGACTGAAGTGGGGGCAGGGGGGGCCGGAATTAAACCAAAACAATCAAAAAATTAAAAATTGCAGCCTAACTATAAGAACAGTGTCAGTCCATGAATTTAGTCATTTTAGTTATCATGCTCTTCATTAATGAACTTCATGGGTCCACATACCATTATAAATTTGGGAAGAAAATAATAATCATTCAGAACAACAAAGAATGGCAACCATTTATTTTCATCATTATTTTAGCCCTCAAACTTAACTGAAAACTTGAAGTGCCTCCAACAGATCCTTTAAAATATCACATTCTTTACAGGGGGAAAGAATGACCTTACTCTTTTCTATATGAAAAGTTACTTGTTTCATCAATTCCTGTGCTTCTCCTGTACAGAAATTTATCACTACTGAAGACCACAATACTGATTAGGTGTCCAATATGTAGCTGTGTTTTATCTAAAGCAGCCATTCATTCTTTCTCTGAGAGACAATTTTACATGCTAAATCTTGACTATTTCTCCCATTTACTGAACTATTTACAAGGGAAGTTGAAAATTAAACTATTAACTAAACACTAGCAAGAAAAAATAATTTTACTTTGTAAAGTACGCAAAATAAATACAAAAAAATCTATTTTTAATTCTTTTGTTATGTGTAATTTTCAGGCACATTGTAAGTCCTGGACATATCTGAAAGAATTTAATGAAAAATTTGTTTTTCAAACAAATACAAATAGCAGCATAAATAAAGGTAATCCAGAAACCAATTAGTCTGATGACTGCATGTTTTCACTTGAATTTCTAAATCCCTAATCCTATAGTCTGGTTACATAAACCATTCAAAATACTGCATGAACAAGCACTCAATAGTCTTGTGCATTCCAGCCTGTGCTCTGTCTCTGCTTTAGCTAATGTGATAACTACTCTCACCTGAACTCCTCACTTTTATGCCCCAACCTTCCAACACTACCCCACCATCCTCTTGCTTCTAATATCATGTTCCAGTCCTTTGCACTGACTAGTTGCCAATCTCTTCACACTGCCCCTCTCCAGACAACTCTTCATTCCAGCTGACTCTGCTAGATCCCCCAAAAGCCAATCTGTTTTACTCATGCCTTCCAGACATTTGCATTCCTGTTTTACATCCTCCTTTTCCCATCAACAATCAAGACCCCATTATTCCCCACTGAGATTTTCACTAAATACTTTTTTGTTTGCTACTTTTCTCTGAATACTTCTTCCTGACAACCCAGTTCTTCCATAACATCCCACCTTCCCACCTTGAGTCTTCTCACATCAACTATTGACTTGACCTGGCATCTTCCCTTTGCTCAATAGTACATTGACCATAAGGCAAAAGGTTTCTCCTTCCAGCCCCAGTTTCAACACTGCCCCTGACAGTCCTACTTTTTATCCCTACTTCTCAGCTCTAGTTGCCAGTTGCTGCCATCTAGGCATTTGAACTCGCTGATTCCTAGCCATAGGACTCTCATGTCAACACAAGATTTGCTGAAAATAGAAGAGAAGCAGGCTCTCTGCATTCAGTTTTAACACTGCTAGTATTCTGGGGGCTCTCAAGACTCATTATGCCCCAACCTCAACACTGTCCAAGCTTTTTCCCAAAAACATTTTAGCCCAAGACAGACACTGGCTTGCAGGTGTTAAGATACATAATAAGAAAATATTAACTCAATTTTTTTTAAAACTTACAACCATAAAAAAATTAAAGGTATACTTTTAAAGTTGAATAGGTCAGACAACCAAAAAAGGTAGAATTACCAAACTCATATATAGTAAAGAAAACCCCAAACCAATTATGGTGTGATGTGTGCCATGTGAATCAGCAGACAATACAAATAAAAATTCTAACTCATCTTGAGGTTAAGCCACAATCATATTCACAATCTTCATTTTATACCTTTGTATATATGAGTGGTATACATGGCAACATGAAGGGTGAGCATTATTATCAAAGTTTTCTAATTCACAGATCTAAAATACAAGGTGCAGATGTCACCTCAGTGTCCATGTAAATCATCTATACTCAAGATGGATAAAGGAAACTGTAGAATTGAGCCTTATTCTTTTAGTATGTAATTCATGCAAAAACCTAAAAACAATCAATGGATGCACAACATACACCGTCCTTCTACTGCCTGTTTACTTTGTTATTAATGTTACCTTTCTTCCTTATCCAAAGTTTTCTTCTCCGCAGAACTAATCTTCTTTGGGGGCACAGGAGGTGTCACCTTCCTGCATATCTCTTCAATAATACGTTTGTTCAATCTGCTCTGTACAGCAGCCTTCAACAGAATTCTTTCTACTGCTGTCATTCCATCACCGTGAGAATATCTTGGAATTTCCGGGTGGATTAAAACATCCACATCATCCAACCATGGAGGATAGTAAGAGTTTTGTTTTCCTGAGAGTTTGTGATGCAATTTAATCAGCAAGGACAGTATGCTTTCCTTGACTTCTAGAATGGCTGTGGTTAGCTGTGGAGTTGCACCAGGTGCTGACCACTTCATTGATGTTTTGGGCCGAACCACCTGATTTGCCTCACTGGTGTTTCGATTGATGATCTCCTGAAATTTCTTCCTACGTTCTGCGACCAAACTGAACACTTGAGCTGTCCCCGAGTTCTTGGGAAAAAAAAATCATAAGGATTAATTTGCAAAAATGTAAGTATAAACAACATATATTTATAAAACCTGAGCAAGTATTTTAAGATAGGAGGAAAAATATGAAACTTAAAGATTTTTCTCCCTTCCAAAAACGTATTGAAAATTAGGATAGCAAAATACTAAGCCTGCACATTGTATTTTTGTACAAGTCTGTTATACACAGCTGCATAAAAAGCCAAGCACAAAATGAAAATACCCACACCAAAACAGCTAACAACTGGCTTTGTTCTAGTCTAGCTTACAATTCTGTTCTCCAAGTAGTATTTCCTTTGTTTTTCTAGAATATATATGTATGAATATATAATGAATATATATGTAGAATATGTAATAATGACAGTATCAATATGTCATGTAAATGTCTTTATTCAAGTCTAGTGACCTACTATAACTCTTAATGCCATATAGGTGAACATGGGTAAGTCCACAGATGCCTATGGCCATTGTCAATTTTGTGTGAATTTATCAGCTGAGATACAGAAGACACATATCCACAGTGGCAAGCAGAACTTGCTATTCAGGGCACATGAGCACAGGAGGGAACCTACATAAATGACAGAGCCCATTCAGATCTCTCCATCTCATACTACTCTTGCTTTCAGTACTAATTAAGGATATGTATACTGAATCCATAGAAGAAAAGTATTTCATAAATGTTTTGAATGTCAGATTCAGAACACTAACATCTTACTCTCTCCTCCTCAGAAGGCTGGGTTACATATCAAATACCTCAGAAATCAGATATAAAAATGGGATTCTGACAATTAACTCACCTACCTTCTTTGTGTTTTAATATATTTCATGTCACCTCCCTACTTTAGCTTTTGTCTATTTTTATGACATTAACATGCAAAAGAAAGACACCATGTATTTCACTACATCTGGCATGCAGTCAACCCTGACACAGAGATTATGTCATCTATTGGCTGTAATTCTTTCAGGATCCCACCATTTACATATTCGCTTGTTTCTACAACAAAGTGCTACTAATCATTTCAAATGCACTTTCAATGTAAGGTTAAACTTACCTAGAATCAAGAAAGCTAAGACAATTTAACATTACTGAATGTTAGTAATAACTTGGCAAGACAAAACAGGCCTAAAAACAAAGCTCAAGCAGTAAGCTATCAATGACATTTTATATTTGATAGAAAGCCTTTATTTCAAAAGAGGTATTAAAAACATAAGTACATTTTGCTGCTCAAAAGTCTACTACCTAAGATTACCATCAAGAACATGAAAAAAAACATGAGTTCTTGCAATATGAAAAAAATTAGAAGATTCCACTGGATGTTAAGAAGAGCACAATTAAAGCCAAGTTGCCAGTTAATGCTTAGGAGAACAAACTGCACACAGATCTACCTCTCTCTGGAGGCTCTTCCGCCTTGAACTCTGGTAGATTGAGGACAAAAAAAGTCATTAAATATATCACTTGGAAAGAGGTATCATTTGAAGCAACATCTATTTCTGCTATCAGTACACTTAGTAAAAATTACTGAAAGAAAAAAGATGTCCTATGAAATTGCTAAAAAAGTAACAAAAATCCTAACAAAAAGGCCCAAACTAATCTAAGGGGAAGAACTTACTTGTGATGATGCTAAACCATCAGAACTCGTACTTGCAGGTGGCTCCCTCTTCACCTCTGGAGCAGTTTCTGGTACTCTTACTCGGACATAGTTAATGAAGTGACGCATGTTAGAAACCAAGTTACTCCCTGGAAACCAACTATCATGGCAACGCTCTTGTCCACCTGCAGATTCCTAAAACAATTAAAAAACTCTAGTTTACTTTCTCTTGTGTACTAGAATAATCTGTGTTGCTTTTTGTATTAACAAGGCCATCATGTCTCCATGAGATAGGAACAGTACATTGAGCACCATGTACCTCAGCAAAGCCAATATACACCTTCAAATATTACGAATGATGACTACCATGAGGATCACAGGGCTGGTAAATACATAACTTGAAATACTTGGCTTGAATATACTCAAATACAGCCATTAGTGCTACCTAGCAGAAGTAAAAGAAGCTATAGAGAGTAATCCAAAGTTGTACAATCTAAGATTCATACAACAACAAAAAATAAATCAGAACTATGCAGCATATCATTAGTCATAAAAGCAACTTTAAACAGTTAGAAAAATTATGAAAGTCAGATAACATATGGGAATCTGGAATCACAAACATGGCTCCTTATATTCAAATTCTTATCCAAAGTAGAGTTAAAATTCTGGCTAATTCACATTATTTTAAAATAGATCATTAGCAATAAAGGTTTCAGCTGAAAATCTAGAAATTTAAGTGATTTTCAGACTCAATTATTTTAATTTTTTTGTACACATTTCAAGTACTAATTTACAGAGTTGTAACCATCTAATCAATCTGTGCTGTCAGGTTATGCATACAAAAACTGTTGAAAAATGTAACAAGATACCATATTCTTCTTCACAACAATATGTCTTTTTTTAAAAAAAGTTTTTCCCTATGTTAAGATATTTTATTCTAACTCCTATGGTAAAATCTATTCTTTAAGAATAATGAATCATTAGACAGTACCTTTATACTTTTATGAAAAAGATGGTATTTGTTCTTACCTCTTCTTCTGATTCTTGTTCTGGAGAATTTTCCAACCCCAACTCAATCAAATACAAAACCATGCAAAGCACATGCTCTGATAAATTCTGGTGATCCATTAATATCTAGGAAGAAAAACAGACATTCACATCTTAGAAGATTAAGGCTTCAATATATCTAAACTCAAAAAAGTGTTCTGGATAGTACATTTTGAAATCTTCAGCTATTTTGTCATGAGGCTTTTTTCAGTTGATTAAAAATTATTTTGACATTTAATAAAAACTAACCTTTGATCATCACCACAAAAGCAAAATTTATTTTTACATCTTTCCAGTCAAAAAAACTTGTTATTACTAGTTCAAGCTGCAATTCACTTTAACATGAAAGTGGCAGATAAAGCTGCATAGACACTACTATTTTTCATGTGATCAATCACCACAAGGCCTCACGAGGCCCTAGTCCTGTAAGTGATACCTAAATAACATGGAACACCAGAAGGGTCAACAGGAATTGAGTTCTCAACCACCTTCACATAATCGTTTTTAGTTACAAATAATGAATGACCTTTTATTTAAATTAATAAATTCCCATATCTTTTTTCTAATACAGCTTTTCATGCACTGAGAGGAAGAACAGTGTTTCTGAAATTAAAAACCAGGACAACTTTCCTCTTGAGAATATTCTCATTTAAAGGAAAGAAAAAAGGCAAAAATCTGCAAGTTAACAAAAAAGTGGATGAGAAAATGTTTAAAATTTCATCATGGACAGGCTACTATACAAATTAATAGAGTTTAGCCTAGTAACATTTTAAATATGGCTCAGTTTTTAACGGGACAAATTTCCTAAGTGGATAAACCAATTAGAAACAGCAGAAAATCGTTAAAAAAAGTTATTTTACAATAGCTTTTCTAAAAAATGCTTCAGCAGTTGATTTTATCAAATCCAACCAAATCAGAGATTAGAGGTCATTTAATTTTAAAGGGGACTCAGTATTACGTTAATATGAAAAGCATGTGCAACTGTACCAGTCAGAAGCAAAAGCCACGTGGACTGGCACTTCTGAAAAGTAAAATCATCAAATGTACACCAGACATCATTTAAACCGACTCACAGAATCAATTAGTATGTATTTTCTACCATTCATAAGTCAGCTAAAACAGCAACCTAGAAATATTAAGATTCTTGAGATTTAAGCCCTTGAAGTTTATTAATGGAACAAGAGAAAATGCAGCAAAAAAAAGCAATGAGCAAGACAGTAAAGGATGATATGTTCCTTCCCTACATTCTATATTTTTGTTCCATGTGAAAATATTATTTCACCTTCTACATAATCCCAAGCTCTCCTTTCCTTCAGCAGCTTTCCTCTGTTACAACAGATATTTTCTACTTGAGAGAAGCTTAACAGGGAAACAAAATAGTTTTAGGGATGCTGAGAGCACTTAAAGTCTGCCCAAACCACTTTTTATAGTTCCTCATCTGGCTCTGCAACACATTGCTTTGAAAGCACTTTCTAAGTACAAAGACAGATTCAAAGTCCCATTTTCTGATGAATGGACTGTTCAAAAAGGATGCATTTCTCTCAAAGATGGCAGCCAACTATCAAAGAGAAAACCAATCACAACTAAAAGGTATCAATTAGCCTTGAAAAACATGAGTTGTAACATTATCAAAAGCCAGAACATATCTGGGAAGTGATGTTAGAATCAATTGCATTTATGAGACTGTAGTTATATGCAGTCATTTGCCATTGAGGGTATAAACCATCAAGATTGTGTATATGTGAACAACCTGCTGGTGCCTTAAAACTCTGCAATGGGAGCCAAAGGAAAACCACTTACACCACTGTGCTTCCTGAAACCACCATGGAAGAACAATTTGAATCATAACTGTCATAGTTAAGACAACATTTCTGAACGCAGACTGGGACTGTTCAGGACTTGGGTACCTGACTTCATGTGTGCGTACATGAAACAATCATTCATGAAATAATAGAAGTGGTAGTAAAAAACCTTGTAATGTATGTAGAAAAAAAATACAAAAAATTGACCTTGACTACTCAAAATAGACTTAAAAATCAGGCTTCCAAGAACTTTTGTAAGAGCACTGAAGTAAAACACTAATCATGACTGTACCTTGTAAAGAAGTGTGAAGAGCACGATGTGCAGGGTTTTACAGTGCAAAAGCTTTATGAGACCTTTGTAACTTGGGTGTAGTGGTGTTCTCTTCTTGTAAGGAGGCCAGGGGTTTCCAGGGAATTTACCACTTTGCTTTAAACTGTTGAAACAGATTTAAATGTTGAAACTTAAGTTAAACACTGCAATAATGTAGACAACTGCTATACATAACTATCCTGCATTCTTATCATTTAGACTGACTTCATAATGATAAGCATTTCTAAGACATTTAATATATTTAAGTTGCATTCCACAAACTCAAACTGACTCCAGTGTTAATTCTTCTGTGGATTACCACTGATTTAAATGACTTTTATTCATAAAGTTAAACAATTTTTTAGTTACTGCTATGGAATTAGGCATTCCATTTTCATTCTAAGAGGCACACAGAAGAGAGAGAAAATTGCACTTCATCCAAAACCCCATGGGATATCCAACAAAGAAATCTCACACCTGTAGGAATGGATGACAGGCTACACCAGGAAACACTACCTCTAATGAGCTATAATTGACAGTCTCTGTGCTGTCATATCTATGAATTTAAAAGTTAAGTTCAACGTGAACTGACATTTCTAATGATAAGATGGAATCCAGGGCAGTAGACAACGCAATTATTTAGTAGAATACCACCTTACTCAAAATCACTTACAGTATATATTTTTGATGACTCCTTGACTTAATGGATAGCCACAGGGGCAGAGGATTATTTCATTATATTTATTATAAGGGAGTTTTAATCTTGTTTTTCTCTCCCAAGGTGTGAAATAAAAGAAAATCAAATTAAATCAGCTGAAATAAGAATCTGCAGGAGTACAAAGCTGTAAAGGACAGAATGAAGACCAAATAATCTTGCATATTAGAACTTAAAGAGTTCCACTGAATTTCATTCACTCATGGTTTCTGTCATGGGTGAACACGTAGGGAAAAATCAGATTATCTTCAATACAATTTCAAAACACAGGACACTATAATGCTGCGCCTCATGTACCTAAGTGTAAGATAAATAAAAATAGATAAAGCTGCTCCAAGTAATTTGTAACTGATTTTTAAACATTATCTTTGGTTAGGTATTTTATCTTTGGTAACATCCACTACTTTGTAATGCTTCGGATGTATTTTTTAACATTCATGGAAGAGTGACTAAGGTAACTAAAACCCTGATACTAACTGTACATTTGTAGATTATTTACTCAAGGACAAATCTGGAGGCCTGAAAACATTGATTAATATTAGCACTACCAGACAGTGAAAACACGAAATTTGTTGTGCAACAAGCAACAATATGATGTTACATTTCTAAAAACGATCCAACTTACAATGCTGTGTATCTGTCCATTGCAGACTGCACATCTCTACGGTAAACTGTTCGAAGTATTACCATGACAGGGTCAAACTCCTTATCCCAAACTTCAGCTGTTGTTTAAAAGAAATTACATGTTAACATTACCCTTGAAGACCTTACAGTTTATTCTACATTCAATTCTTAACTAGCTTTAAGTACATGATTTTCTTTTTTTTTTTTTGCAAACTACAGCAATTTTTAATAACTCTTACTAATAATAATTTCTATATTAATAATTACCACTGTTCATCAAGATAGAAAAATATTTTTAGTGACATTTTGATTAGTCTGAAAACAAAAAAGTAACACTATTAAGGCAACAGATCTTTTCTAGTAACAAGTTCCCCAAAACAACCCCTAAAACACCTTTTCTGTGTACATCTCATTTTGCTCTTTTTCATTTCCAAGTACATATAGGAAAAAGTTTCAATTATTTTTCACTTGGTACACGATAAACACTAGCTCTCTTGAAAGTAGGAAGACTGCAGAGCAGCCAACAGGTACATGATATTTTATCACTAAGTGCAGTGAACCAAGTAACTACAATAACACAATATTTTGTTCGGTTTCGAGAACGGTCAAGTTTCGTATCAAACAATATTTCTGATCAATCCTTTATCAAATATGCCTTTGTTTTCTAACTAATATCTATCAAAACCTTAGTTACATCAAAACCTTAGTTACATCTGTTTACTTTAGTAGTAACATCTAGAGTGACTTTTCAGAGCAATCACAAACAGAAAAGTCTGAACAGTCTATAAAGACATCTCTTTTAAATGCCAGGTTTTTTGCTATTTACTAATTAATAAAACACAAAACTAAGTTTCCAATCTAGAGCCAAACAAGATTCAATGACCTCAAAAGGAGGAAGAAACCCAGTGGATACAGAATTCTAGCTCCACCAGCAGGCATAGAGTGACACAAGTGCTTACAACATTCTTGAAAGTTTTCACAGGCAAAAATAAGCAGCTTTGCCACACACCTTTGAGATTAACAAGCGGCCTATACTCCTATACAGCTGTCTATACTGTACGTACTAACTCCTGCTAAGGTTAACAGTTCCACCTTCACACGCTGCTGAGAGAGAAGATTCAGCATAGTTTTCATTACCTATGAAATGCAATCAAATTTAGCTTGTGAAAAACCAATTTTTTTCTGGTCAGAGTTTACTACTGCAGTCTGAAACATCAACCAAGTTTGTTTGGGCTGCTAATGCACAACGAGAAAAAAAGTCTAAGTAAGTGAGCCATGCAAGAAATACTAGAAATGCTCATCTACAGCACACAAACCTACAGAGAATAAGAAGAACCTACTTTTGGAAATTGTTTTGGTTTGTGTTTTTTTTTAAATGATAGTGCACGGAAACAAGATCTAGGTATCTGCAAACAAAGTAGACTTCACACCCCCACGAATTTAGGGAAACAAGCGATTAAAGGGAATGGATCTCAACATGACTTGCTTTAATCGTGATAGACCACAAAATACAAATCTTAAAAACAGAGGTTTTGTACATATTCTTACAGAGAATATGAACACTTAAGAGGGCATTCTAAAGCAAACCAAACTTTCATTCCTTCAGAAGTTTTTTTATTTTTTATTACTCTCAGAAGGCATTCTGTATAGTGTTACAAATGATTTCAGTATTTACTGCTATAAATGAGAGACTTAACACAGTTTATCTCTGGAATTAATTATTTACTTGAAGTTAAAAAAAATTGAAAAGCCAAACACTGTAATTTATAGCATTAGATTCGTTAAAGTGTTATAACTAAAAATACTATCATCTGTCTTTTTTCCTTCACATTCTGTTATGAAAAAGACCGTTTCACAAGATAAACAGCAACTGAACAGGACATTAGCAAATGCAGTCTATGTAATATTAAAATAAAGTTATTTTAAATATATAGTTGTTAAATTGCCTAATTACACACCAAGGAATCAGGATGAATCAACTCCCAGAACACTGGTTTCTCGAAGTTACTTCACTGGTTGTTAATTTGTATAAAAGAGACTTCCTGACTCTTTAACCAGTTAGTACAAAAACTGGCAAACAAGTTAGTACAGTATTAGTTCCTACATTAACTCACCCCTCAAAAAAAAAAAAAAAAAGAAATCCACAAAAGATTAGAAAAAAAAATGGTTTCAAAATTTTGAAACTCCAACCTTTCTAGCTTCCAAGAGAGGTACCTAGGGGAGGAAGGAGTTAATCCCTCTTCAGCTTTGCCATTAGCTGAAGCACAACCAGAGCACATGGAGCATTTCAGATCCCTACAGGCTTATCTGCTCAGTGACAGGAATGGAACACTGAGTTCTTAAATTCTTTCACTCCTTTGATATACCAATGCTGTGTTGAGCCAAATTTAGATGACAAGCTTGTCCGGGAAAAAAACTTGTCATTTTTGCACAGTATCTATTGTAGAATTATAGAACAACATTCTAAAACCAGTTTAGCCTGAATTTTGTTCTAGACCCTCATTACTGACTGTGAAAAATGTTACAGGACACTAATATGGTTCAGAAATAAAGAATGATGGTATAAAATAAAGAATCATGGTATCTTTAACAATCAAAATGTGGAGAAGTGCAAAGAAAGTATCTTTGCAATGGACATCTCACTGGTGTCAACAGTTCTAAACTCCTACTCCTTTGAACACCAGATTTTCTTAAATTACAAGAATGATTAAGAATGTAGATCAGTAAGATAATTTTCCAATTCTTCATTTTCCTTTGTTTTCTGAGGATACATGATTAATATGAGCTCATTTTCAGTCATAGATCAAAATGAATTTATCACAAGACTACTGACAGTCTTTAGCAATGTTCTTTCATTTAACAAACAATAATGAAAAAAGCTTTGTGGGGCTTTAGTGGTGGTGGTAGGTTTGGCTTTTTTGTGGGGTGGGGCTTTTAACATTGTTTGGTAGGTTGGGTTTGGTTTTTTTAAGGGAAAAAACCCACAACAACAAAACCAAACAGACTCTGATTAAGCATCTTACCACCAAGTATGTTGTAAGAGGACACTCATTACCATACCTTTAGGTGTATACATTCCTTGTTGCATGGAACCTCCAGGTTCAAAAACAGGAGCTTTAAAGTCAGCAACAGCTGACAGAACTGATTCAAAGCTTAAACTTCCTGGAATAATACCACTTTTAGGATTGGGGTTTTCTGGAATGTAATGTCTGTGTTAAGGAAATCAAAGTTAACTTAGATGCAGACCACAGCCATTTTACTCCAGTGTTGACATTTTCAGTCAGTCAACTCATTTCACATCACTCTTTAGCAGTGCTCTGTGCTTACCACAAGAGGTCTGTATGCTCCAGCTGCTAGGAACCATAACTATCACTGAAGAGAATTAAAGCCTCCTACCTAGGACAGTAAACTTTTCAAAGCAAGACAATTGCTACATGCTCGGCTCAAGACATCAAGTACCTAACGAGAAATAAAACCTGCTAGCTGTAGTGAATACAGTTTTTGCACTTGCCTCTTCATAGGAAGAATATTTTGTGTTTACAGCTAAGTGCAGAAAAAGCAAGTCAATAGCTCAGGATCCATGAATACATTACATAATTCTTAAGTAATTCTGAATAGATCTCATTTTTGGTAGCAATGCTTAAATGCCCTACTGACAGTACACATAAACACAAGCAGCACTTACAAATAAATCAACTTCTGCTTAGTGGTAAGTGATTGCTTGGATAAATTATTCACTTATTTTACATTCACTTATTTATTTAAGTGATTCATTCTAAGTGATGGCTTATTTTTCATACTAAAGTGTTTGAGTTACTAGATCATATAATAATTAGTAATTCTCATCATAAATTCGTAACTCTTGATGTCCTCTTTTCCTACCTTATTATTCTTCATATTTTGCCCAAAGTCTATCCCTGGATTGCAAACTCTTTTATGCACTCACGACAAGCTATTTAACTTCTCTACACAGCCTAAGACAGTGAGAGCGGTAAAACCTGCACATTTGTAGTCAGCTGTCTGGGGACATGAACTGTAATTCCGCACAGAAAGAGCTCCTAAGGTTTGCTATTCTTTCCCCTATGACACGTCCTTCACTCCAATGTCAAAGAAACATACAGAAACGCTATTATCTGCATTTTCAGCTATTGACAGCAAAAGCAAATGTAGTGTATACTGGTTTCTTTTCATATTGGCATAAAATTAGCAATAATCAAAGGCTCAAATCCAAATAAAAGTGATGCTTGGATAAACTTTCTACAAAGTCACTGGAAAATAGTCATCTTTCCTCACACCTAGGACATTTTCAGAGTTAAAAAACATAATAAAAAAAGTAATACAGCCCATCAAAACTAATTTAAACTATTAGGAACTATTGCATATTTTGTAAGGAAAAACAAATAGGGAAAAAATGCCTTTGCTCATAAGTATATGCAAACACATTTTTACACAATTTAATTATGCAAGCTAAAAACATGTCGTTCAAGCTCCAAAATCCTACTACTACCCAGACAGTTGGCATTCTCGTTCATGCACATCAGTTAATACACTCCAAGGATATGAGATCCAATAATGAACTGTGTGTCCTGTCATTCATACAGAGCTGGGCTACCATCTCTGCTCTGAGGATCTCATCATCTGTCATTCCTAGAAAAACAAAATTTAAAAAGCCATTAAAATAGCACGATTGTAGAACACACATTCAGGTTTCGTTTGATACTAAAAGTATGTCAAACTTGATACAAACTAACATTAAGTAATGCTACAGTGCTATAAAAATACAGGCAAAAATGTTATGGAAGGATCTCAGAAAAGACAGGTACAAACTAAAACTGCTGTCTTTCTGGAAAAGATAAGAGAATCTTCATGCGATCACCTACACAAATCACTCATTTCCATTAAAGCCATTTTCCTCCATTATACTATATTATATCTATTCCTAATTTATAAGAGATTAAAATTAAGTAACTGGCAAAGAAGAAACCAAGTGTTGAATACTTTAAGTATTCAACTTTAAGTATGGTTGATCAGCTATAAGGCAGCTACTAAATGCTGAATATAAATTAACATGTTTTAATGTTATTTGCATACAAGTATTCCTAAAGCAAAGACTCTTACCTAAATGCAAACGAAGACTTAACAGAAGGACCAAAAATGTTAAGGCTCCTTCCAGCATGGACCTTTCATGCTCTGAGTCAAGAACTGTATTTTGATGCTGTGATGCCATCGTCAACAGATCTACCACCTTAAATCTACACAGCAAACAGTAAAGTCAGAAACATCATCCTCCCCCATTAAAACACAAATGTGAAATGTACTGATAAAACTCAGGATAGCATGCACAAAACCTAAATGAATACAAAGTGAAATATATTTAAACAAATATACATGAAAACCTTCTTTTTACATTTGGATTTTTATTTAGCCATCTATGGAGTGTACTAGAGGCATACTCACTAAACGTGAAAACACTTTACATTTACAAACATATAAAAGTTAATGCAAATTAATCCATATTCAAACCCTCTTTTTTTTTTCCAGAAAAGCAGACATCCTTTCTTATCTCTTACTTTTGCAGCTCTATTTATATACTTCCTCAGCATAGAATATCCTAGCGTATGAACATCTGTAAAACTTAAAAACCCCTAAGATGCTCAGGAAACAAATGGCTGAAGCTTTGTTACTGCATTGTAGATCAAAAGTCAGTCCTGTTTAAAATTGAGATACCTTTCCACAGGACCCTAAGGTAAGTGTTAATTTTGGCTAGGCAGAGTTGTATATCAGATATGCACTTTTTCTATCACATGATATAAATTAGTCAACAGGTAGCACAACACTGAATAAGACCATTCTCCTTTTAACCCTACCTTTCAAAAACAGATGAAATAAAATAATCTGGGTCCAGCCTAGAGGCACAGACCTGTAGAAAGAGAATATATTAGTTTAATTAAATTAATTCAATTCAATAGTTTGCTGGTAAATATTATTAACTTGATTTCTTAGAAACTTACTTGCAGCAGATAAATGTCAGGATCAATCATTGAATTGCAGAAATGAGACTGCACATAAGTCATGGCCTGTCCTTTAATTTGTAGACCATTTCTAACCCACATGTTACTGTGAATTTCAGAAAGACTTGCCTGTTCAGGGAAAATAAAATAAAAAGTTATAAACATTTCAGGGATGTTCAGCTTTTCAATTCAATGTTAGCAGATCACCAATATTTTATTATAAAAATGATAGAATGATTTGGGTTGGAAGGGACTACAGAGACCATTTAACTCCAGCTCCCCTGTCATGGGCAAGGACAGCTTCCACTAGACCAGGCTGGTCAAAACCCCACCCAACCTGACTTTGAACACTTCCAGGGATGAGGCAGCCACAACTTCTCTGGGCAATCTGTTCCAGTGTCTCACCACCTTCACAGTAAAGAATGTCTTCATGATACTTGATCTAAACTACTCTGTTTCAGTTTAAAGCCATTCCCTCTTGTCCTGTCTCTACGTGTCCTCTGCAGAGTCTCTTTGCAGCTTCTTGTAGAATCATGTTTGGGTTGGAAGGTGACACCCCTGCAATGATTAGGGACATATTCAACTAGGTCAGGTTGCTCAGAGTTCCATCCAATCTAACTTGGAATGTTCTCAGGATGGGCATCTACCACCTCCACAGGCAACTTGTTCCAGTGTTTTATCACCTTTTATTTGTAGAAAACATCTTTAATCTAAATTGACCTTCCTTCAGTTTAAACCCATTACTCCTTGTTCCTTCCAGCAGGCCCTCCTAAAAAGTGTGTCCCCAGTTTTCCTGTAGATCCCTTCAGAAGGCTGCTCTAAAGTCACCCTGGAGCCTTCTCTTCTCCAGATCGAGCACTGCCAATTCTCTCAGTCTGTCTTCATAAGAGATGCTTCAGCCCTCTCATCATTAAACATATACTTACATATACACTATACCTTTATATACTTTTTAGTACTAAATACTGCTAAATATACTTAAATGCCTGAGGTTAAAAGGATCAGAGAGCAACTATCTTTTCTGTGTGTATCTCTGTATCTGCAAAGTCAGAAGTCTGCCCATACCTGAATTTGAAGTGGGTGAATCATTAGCTTCATCAGCATCTCTTGATCTGGCAAGATAGTATCCAGATCTAGTTCTTGGCACTTGACAGCCTAGAAACAAAAGCAAGTACACGCTGTACTGAAGGATCACATTCAACAGGGAATTTCCATCTGCGTGGCACATGTGCTTACCTTACTTAAAAACATGGCAAAGTAACGGTGCAGCGGCAAATGAAAAGTAACTTGGTTAGGAGCTGGCTGAAAGTAAAAGAAGTGTATTTTAATATAATATATTGAAAAAATAAACCTACTAATGTCTTTATCACAACCACCAAGAAGAGCATCTTGGCATGTGTTCATTTGATGGACTTACTTTCCACTAATCTAGTACTACTTCATTCCCCTGCCTTTCTGATTATTCAAGTTTCCCTTAGACAGCTGTAGTTTATACCTCACTAAGTCCTCAGTAGCTAAGGGCACTCTTGAGTTGATTGAGAGTATTGCCTATGACATAACACTGCAACTATTAAGCACAAACTCTAATTTCAGCAAGGCAATTCTTTTTCAATCACTACCTTGAGCAATGACTTAATTTAAGGAGAGGGTAGAGGAAAGGGAGTGCATTACCTTTGAAATTTAATCAAATTTTCACAGTACTTTCTTTTTCCTTACTAAGGAAATTTACCTCATCTACAAAGTTGATAGCATCAAACCAGTCCTGAAGCGCTTCGAGGCAGTATCTGACAACATTTCTTGTGTACTCCTGTGTTTCCTGCATTTAAAAGAAACCGGTACACTATATGAACCAAACAGTTTTAAGTAGGTGTCACTGTTTTCCTACTACAAATAAATATGATTATTTCAAGAAGATTTTTACAGAAACATTAACATTAGGAAAGACCTCCAAGATCACTGAGTACAACCTTGGATAGAACAACACCTCGTCAACCAAACCACAGCACTAAGTGCCCGGTCCAGTTGCTTCTTGACCACTTAAAGGGATGGTGATTCTACCACTTCCCAGGGCAGCTCATTCCAATAATTAACATCTCTCCCATGAAGACATTCTTCCTGATGTCCAACCTGAACCTCTCCTGATGCAGCCTGAGGCCATTTCCTCTTGTTCTGTCAATAGTTTCCTGGGAAGAGAGGCTGACCCCCACTGCTACAACCTCCTTTCAGGCAGTTGTAGAGAGGAATAAGGAAAAAGGTCTTCCCTGAGTCTCCTTTTCTCCAGGCTATATAACCCCAGATCCCTCAGCCACTCATCAAAGGACACGCACTCCAGACTCTTCACCAGTTTTGCTGCCCTTCTCAGGACTCATTCCAGCACCTCAATGTCTTTCTTGTAGTGAAGGGCCCAGAACTGGACACAGATTTCGAGGTACAGCCTCACCAGTGACGAGTACAGGGGGACAATCACTTCCTGGTTCTCCTGGCAATGTTATTTTTGATACAAGCCAAGATGCCACTGGCCTTCTTGGACACCTGGGCCACACTGCTGGCCAACTGTCCATCAGGTTCTCTTCCTCCAGGGCAGCTTTCCAGCGCTCTGTCCTCAGTCTGTAGTGCTGCTTGGAGGAGTTGTGATCCAAGTGTAGGACCCAGCACTTCGCCCTACCAAACCTCATACCATCAGCCTTGGCCAGATCCCTCTGCAGAGCCTTCCTGCCCTCCAGCAGATCAATACTACCAAGCACAGAGGACTCGGTGTCATCTGCGAACTGACTGAGGGAGCACTCAATCCCCTCCTCCTGATGACCAATAAAGATATTAAACAGAACTGACCCCAATACTGAGCCTTGGGGAACTCCACTAGTGACCAGCCACCAACATAATTTGAGCCTTCCTCATATGGAAATTAGAAGTATTAGGATGGTTTCATTGTCACTACAAAAGATGATCACTTCCATGGTGAAAAATAAGGCACCTTCAGAAGAGATATCTTCCATGTATTTTTACACAAAATTCAGAGCTGTAAGCTTAAAAAAAAGTCTTCCCATGCAACCAAAATGAATGGATACTGTCCTGTAAATATTATCTACTGGTAGGTCTGTACGGTTGGCTAACACAGAGCACTCAAAATGCTACAATACCCCAACACTGCATAGATTTTAACAGTAAGCAAACCTTGTTATGACTGTATGATGTAACTCCATAATGACTCCATATTTCAGGTTAAATCATGTATTTCAAGACTAGAGCCGTACATTGCTCTCCAGGAGAGCTGCGGAGATGTGCAAAAAGGGAAGGCAGAAGGGAAGGGGAGCTAAACCAAGTTCCTCTGTGATCAGCAGAACTTGCAAATCTTCATTTCTTAACAGATTTTTCCTTTAATCTTCCCCCTAAACACACACACCAGAACTGCCTTATACTCTGAGGGTATCTATGACACACCTCTCATGCAAAAGCTAGCAGTACTTAGGCCAGCCAGAAGCTGTGCAAATGCTGACTGGTTCAGTCAAACACCTTTTCTCATCAGGAAATACAACACAGCCGTGTCCCCATCCTGTTGCTCTACCCTCTTAGGGGGCCAGGCTCTTCTGTGAGACACGAGCTGGAATCTCTTCCCATCCGTAGGGTTTCACTAAATACGTACAACAATTAAGCTATGGAATTTCTAGAACACTTTCAGATTTTTTGAGAACAACCAAAAGTTTCCAGCATGTGGCTGAAGATGTGACTGACAAGACAACAGGAAGAGCGAGGAATCTCACAAGTCCTAGAAAAAAAGTCAGATCATCCCATCCCGAAACAAAAAAGAAAGGAATATTCAAAAAATCCACAGAAGTCATAATTCAATTTTCAAAAGCTAATGTAGATTCATAAATTGATACATTCATAACGTATCAGTACAAATCACATTATGGAAAGGCTTTTGCAACCACTTGATTTAAACTGTTTTAAAATGGCATGGTATGCCTGGGTACATTTTTTCACTGTGCAGTTCAGTTTAGGTATTACTGCCTCATGGACACTTATACATCTTAATAAGTTAATTTCAAATATAAGTATTTATTTCAGAAAAAAACAGCTGAGGTTTTTTCATATGTTAGGTATTCCTAAAATGATGGGTTACATTTTTGCTGTAAATTAATATAATTTACCATTTAGCAACTAGTAACAAGTCTTTGCTCTAGTTTGGAAACCACGAGATGTCAGAACCTAGGGGCTTTCACCTCAGATTAATAGTAAAACTGCATAATCCCATAAATTACTTAATCTCTTTGCAACACATTAAGATGACTTATGTATCTCCTTTCCCACTGAAAAAGGGCTGAATGACTCAGAGACATGTTATAAAGTTCTTCATCAGATTAGAAGTTATCCCATATGACTGTCCATATGGAATGACTGTCTACATCCTGAACTTGTAGTCTCAGTACTGGAGACAATAAATTGGGCACAAGCATGAATTCTTCACTCACTATACACAGGATCTAAGTTGATCGAAGTTTTATGTAATTTGATAGACAAAGACAGTATAACCCAAGTCTTTTCATACAAAAACCAGACAGACATTTCAAGTTTGAGAATTTTAGAATAAACCATGAATTAAACCAAGAATTATGACAGAAAAACCTTAGCCTTACCCTAACTTTGCAGTGTGACAGAAGACCCCACATTGGTTGGGCACAGGCTTCCAGCTCAGCAGCAAAGGCAGCATAGTATGTCTGTGATTCAAACTCCACGTGCTCATTTAATTCTCGTTTATTTAAATTCATACCTTCAAAGATTTAAGCAGAGTTACACAACCCAATATTTAACTAGGGCAAATGCAGTTATTTTTAGTGCTGTGCATTTACACACACATAAAGATAAAAGAAGCTCCAAAAAGTCTAAGAATCTATTTAGTGGCAGAATAATCGATAAAACATGAGAACAAGCAGCAAAGTTTCAACAAAAATAAACTAGAAAAAAAACAATAGCTCTAGACTGGTTAGTAACTCCAGTCCTTGCTGTTCAGGTGTCATTAACTTTGACTTTGAATGTTGCTTAGTCAGTGAGAACATGAAGATATTGGTCTTCTTTCTAAGCAGAACATTTATCACTATTGAGAAGCCCATCACTTTAAAATATTTCTTTTAAATATCAAAAAAAATTCTCCATAGCAACACTTAGAAGAAGCCTCAGATTTATCAGATTAATTTCCCCAATACTGAAATTTAGAACTTCACCAATAAAACACTTCTAGTACAAGTTATGATCTGTATTTCAAGTACAACTTCAGAACAGTTGCACCACGAATCTCAGTTGACTAAGTGTGATGTGATTGTCTTGTGTAAAGTAACTGAAATGTAAAGATCCATTAGACAATTTTTTTAATCTACCTGTTTTAGAGAATATACTGTTCTTTTCCAGAAATAACCTATAATACTAATAAATATTTACATACAGCATTGTAAGGGTTTTGCTACTGTGAACATTAAGCTGTCTCAACATTCTTGTATTAGTACTGATTATAAATGTCACATACCTTGAAAAAATGATACAAAATTCATCCATGTTACCAAAAGACCGTGATCTTCCAAAAATTTCTTTGCCACACTTTGGTGTGAAAGTATGTTTATAAAATCACTAACCAGGGGCCAATAAGTGTTATTCTTCAGTAGTGCTTCCCCACAATTCACCACAACATGTAAACTATTTTCTTCATCTGGATTCACAAAAGAAAAAACAAAACAAAGGAAGAAAAGTTATTTTTTCCCTCTTGTTGTATTTACAAAGAAGTTACAAAATAATGAAAAGATAACAATTAAGATGTACTGTAATGCTGTGGGTCTGAAACACACAGAGAACTGCAGAAAAGAAGAATGGTCCTTTTGTGGCACATGAGGCTCTTTTTTTTTATCATGGACTTGCCAACACAGATCCCACTCAGTAGGAGCCACTCACACTTTGAACAGTTTTCAACCTTTGAAAAGCAGTGCATTCATAAAACCATCACAGTCATGCCTCTGAGTGCTCTCAGGAAGTATAAAAAGACCAAGCAACACAATTCCTATTACAAACACCTGAAATCTATTTTGAATCTGACATACTACCAGTAAGCAAGCTACCTTACAGTATTCAAAAAAACTCTGGTGATCAAAACCTACATTAGCATGTGAGTCTGAGAAGAGCAGAAAAAAGCATTTCAACTCTGAATTTGGTACAGAGGTTTTATGCAGCCTACCCATGATTAAGGCAGAAAAAGGAGGAGGATAAGAAATCAGGGATGGAGGAAGGGGTTGTCTCCCCTCTCACCCCAAGAAAACTTTGCAAAAAGTTACATGTCAGTTACATGTTGCTGATTCTCTGCCCCAGCACAGATTAGACAAATCCAAAGTTACTTCAAATGGACATTGGCATTGCCTCTTACTCAGAGTACTCTACAAGCCAAGGTTAATATAATCATTTAAAGATGTTGGTTTTCCAAAGGATGAACCATTACTAAACTTGTTCCTGGGAGATATAACCTCCTCTCCCATAAGAAATTCATCAGGAGGAATGCACTGATAGAGAGGAAAAAAGTCTCCAAAAACTTAAGACATAAACCTTCCTAGGGAGTCAGTTTTATCATCTGCATCTGTATCTCTCTTCCTCATCCTTTCATAGGATGTGTGAGAGAGGTAAGGTGAACTAGTAACACTTACAAAGTTGGTATCAACACAGCTCCTGGTCAACCCTGTTTCATGGAAACAGTTTGTCACAGCATCCAGAAATACCCTCAGTGAACTATGTACTTTTAACAGATGTCAGCTGTTCAAAAACAATTCGGACCTGTGAGCAATGCAAACTGAACATGCCATAGCAGAAACAATTCCTGCTCCCTGCTCCACATACTTGTTCCTCTCCAACGTGCTTTTTGCATCTATCCGTTGGCTGGATTTGTAAACTTTGTTTCATTCAGATACTAAACAATCTACTGTTTGCAGTGGCTGTACAAATGGAATTGTTCTCAATTTATCTCAGGACAGACTTTTAAAGGACTTCTCGCTATTTCCAGCACCATAAGAGATAATTTGAAATAAACACCACATGCAAAGCCACAGAAATGTAAAAGAAGGCCACTGAGAACGAAAGTGGGAAAAAACCTAATGAAGTACTTTTAAGATTTTTTTTCTGTCAATTTACTGTATGCCCAACCCCTCAAACATAAAGTAGTGAAGAGGAAATGTTGTGAAAACACTGAAAAGCACCACACATATCCCAGTGGTGGACTTCGCAGTACTTGGTTTACTGTTGGACTCAATAGCCAATCTAAAAATCCTATAATTTCATGATGGTAATCTTAGCTTAGAGAAATCACTGGTGCTGGGAAAAGGAAACAGTGGGAGAGCCACTCCAGGTTAAGTCTTTTCCTTGCATCTATCACAAATCCATGATGTTGTTTAACTTACCAGCTCCACTTTACATCATTAATTACCAGGAAACCTCTTCAGAGAATGCCTAATCACAGTCACAGCCTTTTTCTGACTGGCTGAAATTCTGACTCACCACAGAACATTACTGCCACCAACACCCCACACTGACCAACAAGTAACATTCAGAAGAGGCTTAAAAGTAATTTTAAATTATATTCCACCGATGATTAATGGCACTGATTTAGCAAAAATCCCTTGATATACGATCTGTTAAATATTTAACATTTTTCATACTGTAAACCAATTTATGTAGGGCAACAGGAAAATTTCTCATGTTGAAGTGCTGCTGAATGAGGGCCTCCTTGAGAGCTGGATACGCGAGCATTTCCCATTTCAGTACAGTCATTCTGTGTTAAGCTGTACACAGAGCAGACTCTTGAGACAAAGGATACTTCAGGCAATAAATAAACAATTTCATACAGAAGCTGATGATAATTTTTAGCGCAGCATTCAGCCTGTCTAGAGAGTACTTTCAGATTTAAACTGGGATAAAGAAAGCTGAGAGTCCTGTAGCCTGTTAGGCATATAAAAACATGAATAACAGAATTCTGAAAGATTCATTGTGACACCATTTTTAGATAAGGACAGGTAAAACAAGGAAGGTGGAAACAGGATAGCTGTTTTCACTAAAAAACCTACACAATGTACACTAGTTCAAATTCAAACTGCCACTCTGTCAAAAAAGCTTGATCAAATTACTGTATTTACAAAGTATTAAATCATTCTCCTCTAATTATATCAAGTTTTATTAAGGCAATCACAGGTGAGAAAAATTAAAACAATTTTTAAGAACTCCAAATAGCTTGTGAAATACTTTGAAAATATTTTTAAATTCATGAAAGTCTCAATTTGTGTATATAATTTCTCATTTAAATAGTTCTTCATGCACTTTACCAAAAAAACTAAGCACCCATAAGGTAATGGTCTATATTCTAAATTATATAACATTCCTAAAAAACCCCACCAAATCTACAAATCAAAGGGTAAAACATCAATATCACTCTTGATAACAACTTTGGTATTGCTAGGAAATTTTGCTACTATGTATTGCTAGATCCTGTGCATTTTTGGAAAGAGGCCGAGGGTGTAGATGACTACCCAAGAAAAATTAAATTTGCTCTTTCATCAATTTATTTTCCATGGAAAGAAGCAAACAACCAAAAAAAAAAAAATCAACCTACCTTGCAATTCACTTTTAATAAGGCAACTTTCCATCATGTACAACAGAACAGTGACCATAATATCCAGCAGCTGACATTCTTCTGTTACTTGGCGTGCTAGTTCTTCATTGCTGAACAACTGAACACTGATATGCACAATTCTATTAGACATTGTGTCTGATTCATGGCTTTTCTTCAGTGTTTTCATAATAAAAGCATAATGCTGAACAAAAGTTTTGGTAAAAGAAATCTGCAAATTATAAAGAAATTTTGATGTTAAAAAGCATCATGGAAAAATTATAGCTTTCATTATTAAACACCATTCCATGAAAGTATAATCAACATATCCTGGGAAACATCAATTGCTATGACAAACCAAAATTGATGGTGTAAGTATCCCATGTTTACTGTCTAGAAGGAGTCCACATGAAAAGACCTATTTATAGAGAGGGATAGCTCAAGCCTCTAATTTTATTACCTTTTCCCAAAATCTAATCTTCTTCTATACTTCCCACACTAAAAAAACTGCCAGAAATGTTCAAACAATGAATATAAGGTCTCAGCATACCTGTGAAAGTAGTAACAGTCCTAATAATTAATTTTAACATTTTTAATGCAACTACCCATGGAGCAAGGAAGACATTTCAACACTGAATTTAATTTCTGCTATCATAAGATTCTATACTTTCTAAGGAACTTTTAGTGCTTTCCTCCCAATAATTAATTTAATTAGCAAATTTTGTTATTCTTCACACAATTGTTTGAGTTTTTTTAAACCCAACTATAGTACAGTTTTGTGTCCAGCTCCATTAGTTTCTAATTGCTTTGCAAACCAACCTTCTGCACTGCATGTACTTGTGGGCATATCTGCAGCTCTGAAATCACTTCTCACTTAGTACTTTAGGTTCTGAATTAACACCATCTGGACTTTACTCGGCTTGTAAGACAAGCTGTGTGGTGATAAAAATTTTCAGATCAAAGTCTAAAAATCACTTGCCTATTTCTTTTTCTATTTTTTTCTTTAACCTTTCATAAACATAGAATTAGAAATTTCAAAACCACACTCAGGCAACTAGGTTTTCAGCAAACCATACACAAATCACCAATTTATTTTGCCTGCCTTAAACTCAGTGCCCCCATATTGTTATTATGTTTTTCTCATTTAGAAAATACTTCCAAAAATATGATTATATAATGCTGCTGTTGAGCCTAGTGACTGCTTCTTCCAGCAAACACCTTCAAAAATAAAGTTGGTCATGCAAAAACATGGACTAGGGTGGGAATGAGGATGTCACTGCAGGAAACACTTTACCTGGTGATGGAAACCTGTATAATGACCCAAAGTGTGTTCTCTGTACAGTGCCCAGCACAATGGTAACTGTTTTCAGTTAAAGACTTTTTGGAACAATGTATATGCAATAACTGAGCAAAGTTAATGCATATCATTCTGATATTCCAGATATTCTTACCACACGATTGCCTTTAAATTGAAGCCTTACACTATTTTTATCACTGGAATTAAGTTATCATCAAGACATTCGCAACATTAATGTTAAGCCTCAGACACAAATGACATACCAGGTATTTTAAGAAGCTAGTATATTAATGCTGCTAATTTAAATTATACTTTTAAATATCTTATTTCTTCTACTGTATTATGTTTAAATAGGATTTGTGGGTTCTGTGATGTGGGAACTATGTTTTACTTGTTTTACACACCACTCTCAATTCAAATTATCTCCAAAAACATGGTTCTTCTCTAAGAACAAATTATGGGTATTTTATTTCTGTATTTTAAATTGGAATGCATAAAAATTTTTTTGTGCCTCGCTGATAAAATAATGAACTTCTGAAAGTACTGTAAATCTGCTCACAATACAGTAAAATTGTAGAGACGCTGTAATAAACTTAGAGAAAGACAGAAACTTCACTTGTACATTCACTTGGGTGCAAAACAAACAAATACAACCCTTTCCAATTTTGAGAGGAAGAAACTAAACTCATTTCCAGAAGTTAAAAAGCTGCAACACCGTGGTAAATTGCAGCCCATACATAAGAACAGCCAAGGTAATCAATTCATCGACCTCAGAATCCTCTTACAGTGGCCAAAGCAATATACACAATTAAGAAAAAATACAGAATGGAGCTATAATGGAGATCTTGACGTAACACATCTTTCCAAATACTCAGCTTCCAACCTTTTGCAGGAAGTGGCTTCCTAAGACAGACAAGTTTTCTATATACTTAATTACCTTCACCGACTTATTTTCTATGATCTTGTGCAGCTTCTAAATTTCTAGCCTACGAAAAACCAAATTAAGTTTTTCAATTGGCCTTTCCTGTTGGTGGTCTTTCAACAATCCCAGGACTTTTAGGAGACCAACACCAACCCCATGTTTCAGTTAGAACTTACATCTACCATGTTTATACTCTCAATGTTAAGAGGAAAATATTTCTCCCATTAGAACGCTGCGCTAAAATTAAGATTGCAATAGAAAAACTGTTCTACAGATTTTGTAGAACATCACGTCCAGGGGTGAGTGAAGTCCTATTGCTGTAATAGCTGCCTCAACGGTCACTATGGGAGGTGCCTGACAAGGCACAGCATTTTTGGTAATTATGATTGTTGATTCGTTATCTCTACCAGATGCTTTTGCATTTTTCTTCCAGTATTCCAGATTTCAGCAAGGCTCTGCTCTCGGATGACTTAAACTCGTCCTGTTTACTGCCACCACATTCTTTGTCTTCTCCTTGGTCACATGAAGGTCTGTTTCTTTGGCCTTTTGCTTTTCCTCTTGTCCACACCATAACACCTTTAATTTCTTGGAAGCTTTGGTAAATTTCTCTTCTGCTTTCCTTTTCTTCACTTGTAAGTCTTCCAAGCTTCAAATGTCAGACAGTGCTGGAAGGGATGCCTCAAGCACAAATCTGTAAGGCAAAGACCACACTTTCTGTTGTGCTGTCTCTCTCATATGCCAAGACAGGGAGAGAGGGAAAAGCTAGTTAACCCAGGGTTTTAGCCCACCCATTTCAACAGCTCTTTTCAATAATGGGAAACCTAAAAGGGAAGTTTGTTTTCCTATTTCAAAATAAATCTGTGCAACTGAGATTGCTGCTGGTTCAGGGACTGCTGCACAGAGCAATGGTGGATTCAGTCAGCTGTAATACATCTATGCTGGAGGTCAGAGATTTCAGCAATTTCAAAGCATGAACAGATAGCCAGCTCTGTGCTCTGTGTCTGGCTAGGTCCCTCAGTTTATGGGAAAATCTATCTAGCAGAATTCTGCTGAAGCAATCAGCTAAATCACCTCATGAAGAATAAGCTAAATTGCGCAACAGCAGACACAGAAAAAATTAAGACAGTACATGTGGTGTAGATGGGATAAGAGAAGGTAACAGAAAACTGAGAGTTAACTTGGAACAGTTTGTATCTCTACAGGTACTCCTGTTGTTTGAGAATGCAGTATGATTAATCACCAAACAAGCTTTTGTTTCAAAAAAGCTAAATGGAAGCCAGCAACATAACATTCTTCTAATTCACCAAAAAATGCTATGTTCTCTCTGTTTACATGTAAAGGCAGAGCCACTCCTTGTAAATTAGCCACAGTCCTCATAGACATGTTTAAAATTCATGCAGCATTGACACAGTTTTGCAACAAGGCACAGGTTATCTTAGGAAAAAAATAGTGTCGCTGCCTCTCTAGTATTGCTGCGTGATACATTTCCTGCTCCAAGTTTCCTTATTACTTAAAAAGGCCTTTTAAACAATCAGACCAATTAACATAGATTCCAAAAGATGTCAAATACTTTCAAATAAAGTTTTTAAATAGGTAGTAACAGTTAAATAAAACAATATGAAAGTGGTCACAGAAAACCTCCCCTCAATCAAACAAACAAAAATGTTTAAAAAAATCTTCCAATCTGAGCATGCAGTACTGGTAGGTAGAAGATGGACTATTTCCAGAAAAAGGTGGCAGTCAGTTGAGACTAAATACACCATGATCTCAATTCTGAGAGAAGGAAGATGATGAACACAATGAAGAAAGTCACTGAAGGCTGTGGCTTATCATCAAAAGAAGAAAGATCCCATGATCGTTAAAAGCTGTTATTACATGGTACAGTAACAAGGCAAACACAACAACGCTTACCAGATTCTTCCACATGCTGCTAGCAGCTGGGTGATTTTACAGGCAGGAATTTAGCTGGCAATGAATCAGGAGAACTGGATGTCCATGTGGCTCTCCAAATATCAAGAAGAATTCAAGCTTCATGGGCGAGGGATCATAAGTAAAGAAGTCCTAACGTCTCCTCATGTGTTAGCTGAATCTGAGACCACGACGAACTTGTGCTGGTATCCCAAATCAAAACGGTGTCTTGACATGGACATAGTATTGCTGAAGGCCCCTATCTTATCTTTTTCTTCCTTGCAAGTTATCTTCATATCCTCTGTTTTGATACAGCAAGGTTTTAAGGGGGCAAAAATACAGGACTATTCCACTATAAATAGACATTTTTGAAGGAATCTGCATGCCTGGACTTCAGGGTTTCTTGATCTTTGCCTCCCAGCACGGATTGAGAAGGATCAAAATATTTGCATGGCTCAAGAGCATGACATGATCAGAGCAAAATGTTAAGCCTTATTGCTATGCATACTAGGTCTTGGGAACATGTGGAGCAAACAACCAAACCTGGCTGCACACCAAGATTTAAAATAGGGAGAAGACATCCAGTCTCCATGACTCCAGGACAGGAGATATTCGGTATGGACAACTGCAAAACTCTGTAAGGAAGCACCTGGAAGGCTGCCAAAGTCACCTAGGGCATAGCTGAAGCAAGAACACTGACACTGTAATGGCCTGCATGGAGAAACCATTGCCTACTAAAACAGTTGGAACAGGAATGAAGTCACTGCAATTATTCACAAGCCATATCACATTACAGAATCATACAGTGCTGATCCACATATTTTTAAGTGTTAAAAATCCAATTTACAAAGTAAAATAGAACAAAACAAAATCCAACACATGCAGATATGTACTGAATAGCCAAAAGGGAAAATAACAAAGCATGAGGTCTAAACTAATACTGCTGCTCCAGAATTACTCATATTGTTTTGTCCACATGACCCTTCGAATACTAAATACTTTAGACCTTCTAGCGAAATACTCAAAACAAGGTAGAAGATCTGCATTATTTTACTATTTTATCAAAGATAATCATATGTGGTCTCATGCAAGGCCTAATGCACACTAAGCATATGAGTAAGAAAAGATATTTAGGTTTGAATGAAGTAAGGCAAGTACCTTATAATCTTGATCTGGTAGCATGTTGAGTAAGAAAGTCACCATCTTCTGTGGAAATTCATATTTTATTGTCCAAAATAATAATTCTTCTAGAAAACACTTATGCTTCAAAACATCCATGATAGATTGATCTGCATAAAAGGTTGGAGCAGGGTATGTAGGATGCAACAAGCATTAAAACGAAAAACAATGATAGTGCAGTTGAACTCATAAAAATTCAGAAAATTTAAGACTATCTTAGCACATTTTGTAAGTTTTTGGGTTTTTTTTAACACTGGGAAAATTAACATGACCCACACTGCATAGTGTCAAAGTCTGCACCAATAAAAAGGACCTCCCAGAGAAGCCAATGAAAGGTTTCAGCACAATTCTATCACAGAATGCAATGTTCATTGATTGCACTGAATCATATCACCTCACTGTAATAGCTACACTGACTATAATGCATCATAGCAAATGGCACAACATTTACATGGCCACTTAATCAAGGGAAACAATGTAGACTCCTACTTACTGAAGTTAAGACAGCGAAACAAAATACAGTTTATGATTAAGTGATGAGTTCTATTACCTAAGAACCCTTCACAAGCTAAATAGAAGCAATAATGTATCCATTATTCTCACGTTCAAAGCAATATATGTACCAATTGACCAACATACAGTTGCTGGTTGGGGTCCTTTTATATAAAAATTACCATAATCAGATAATCAGGCATTAACTCCTTCCTCATTTTTCTCCATTCAACACCTGGCCATTCAATCCACCCTCTTACTCGTGCTCACAGCAGATGCCTGTGGGGAACCTGTACAGGAATCAAGTCCACTATCTTTCCATTTTGTCAGCTGTGTTTTCAAGCAGATCAGTTTCCTGATTGCAAAGCTGCAAACTGATCTTTGCTAGAATAAACAGATTGTGAAATTATTGCCTGACAGGGCACAAATCACGTCAACTCAATTTTTTAAAACACTAAAATATAAAGATCCTTTACCATCATTTTTCAAGAGGTTCATTATTGATAATTAAAAACCACAACAGGTATTGTTCACTTCAGTGCAATATGAGGACTAAATACGAAAGGAATAATAATAATACTCCTTTATACCTAGAAGCCAACTACACCTGAAGATGTATAATCCCACACACAAAATGCCATATTCTAGTGGGAGTGTATGAAGTACTCCCATCAAAAACACTAAAGTTGAACATCATCTAGCCTTGAAGACTAATGTCTTCACTGAAGTATGACAGCTTTAGAGACTGCATTGGATACCTTCGTGCCTGTTCTAAGTAGGATAGGTATTTGTACATTTCCTAAGCAGGAATTACCTCCATTTTCCACCATTACCAAAGGTCAGAATTCCCCAGTCAAGTGACCAACTAGCCCAAATTTAAATTTTAAGGTTCTCCTCAAGACTTCAGCAAGCCACAAAAGGGTAAGAACATATTTTAAGCAATATATTCTACAAGTGTTGACATAAAACCACTACCTTCACAGAGTCATGAACGGTATTTTAGCACCAAAATACTTTGTAAAGCATTACCTACTGCAACAAACATATGATGATCATTTACGTTCTCTTCCTCGTCTCATTAAGAAATTGTGTCTGTGATTTGACTGCCCATGAAAGTTTGGCAGCCGTGCAGACTGACGTCCTCTGTCCACAGAACAGACAGCACAAGTTTAGGGACATGCCAATGCTCCTGAATGCCAACACCAGGCATGCAGACAAGTGACACAACACCCTATCTGTCACTGATGTGCAACTTTCTCTGACACATGTAACAGTTGAACAGTGCATATCAAATACTTTACGCAGCAGTTTCAGGCAGGGGTAGAAGAATATATGTGTCCACTTACACCTGCTACGGAATTTAAGTAGGCAGAATGCTCTTACCCATTGGAAAAATTGGAAAATTTGTCAAAAACACTGGGACTAAGGTTCCCATTCTTGTGAAAATTATCACAGGATTTTTAATTTCTTTAAACAAATAAAAAAAATTTTACCTATAGATTTAAAATTGTCTTAAACATCTGGCAGTTCAGATGAATGCAGGAAGCAGGTTTTAAAACAGAGTAAAATGAAAAATCTCTCAATACTCAGTCCCCTACCTGTATCAGAGAACCTTAGCATAAAAACTGTATTTTCTTTAAAGAAACCTTTTATTCTTTTATAGTGCCACAAAAGACCTCACCGCGTGTTGTAAATATCTCTCTGGAATACGAGACTTAGCATTCCAAGATATCCCCAGTATATAAATAACCCTCTATGAAGACAGTACCATTGAAGACCTAAGGTGGGACAGGGAGTCTGCTTATATGGAAAAGGTAAATCTGTTTTTATTCAATACTCAGTTTTCTAAAATTTTCTTTTCATACTCTTATTTTATACCCTATTGGACATAAAATATGAATACTGAAAACTTCAGAAAACTATTTGATATTTAATAAAAACAGATACTTACCCTTCCCCCACTGGCAGACTCCCTCCTCTGGGGCAGATATTAGGAGCTATCAACATCATGAGCACAGTCCATGTTGAGATGCCTCAGAGGGGGAAGACTACAATCCTGAGGGGAAATGAAATGTCGAATTCAAGTATCACTTTGCCTGCAATGCCACTGTTGATACTGGTTTTCTGATCAGGCAGCTTTTAAACCTGAATTTCTTCCCTGCCTATTTCCCATAATTAGTTATTATGCATCACCTTGTTTTACCTGACTAACTAACCCATCTTTTAGACAAACTAACAGCCTCAAAAATTCAAGTAAGAGAACTTCCCTCGGATGTCTCTACATTTCCTGCATTTCTCCAAAACTACCACCTCTTCTACATTATTATCCTCTACCACAACCTTTCACACATCAGTTTCAAAATCATCTCTACACCATTGCCAAAACATCTAGGTCTCTGTTTTGTCAGCTTCAGAATCCCTTTTTTCTTCAGTCTGAAAATACTAGAAACAACCAATCTTACTTTCCCTACATTCCTCACAACATCTTCATACCACTTTACTAATCCATGAACTTTTATGTTTCAAACTCAAGCTCCAAACCTTCACTCCAGAGACTTTCCAGAAATTTTATTCCAACTTTCACCACAGTTTTTCCACTCAAATGTTCTCTTCTCAAGGTTTGCAATCCTTTGTGCTCCTTATGTCACTCTCTTCATACTCATATTTATAAAAAAACAACCAAAACTAGCTGTTTTTACTTAACAATAGCATTTAAATATTATTATTTAAACACCTTTTAGTACAAAAACATGTCAAGAACAGGATAGGACTATCTTGTCTCTAGTCTATGGTCATTCTTGAATTAAAACTTGCCCTGACCTCAAAGTGAGTGCTGCTCATGTTGGACTAAAAATTGCACAGAGAACTAATTTCAAGCTAGAAACGTAATGGCTTCAAGGGAGACTTTAAGTATCTTATTTTAAACATTACTAGAACAGTACAGAAAGACCAACCAGAAACAGAGAGAACCATTCCTGCCTGGCTGAGAACACAATCATACTGTACAATGGCACAATCAAAAAAAATTGTTATGAACAAATACATCAAACACTTCCTTGTAAGGCTGTATTGCAGCCTTGACAGCCACACAGTGAAAAACTGAATGAATTCTTATAGGTCAGTTTACAACATGGAGAGGACAAAATGGTCAAACAGAGTCCCAGACAGCGGCACTCACTCAGGAAATCAAAATTGCCAATTACCACATTTTCACTTGCTATTCTTTTTTAGACTTTGGTAAGTTTAATACTTGTCACATGCAGCACTATAGTGCTTGGGAAGTGAATGAGTATCCCTAGATAATTTTTAAGACAGACATACAGCAAATATGATGAACTGAAATCAGTACTTTATAAATACCTTTGGTGGTGCTGCTTAGTTTCACCCTCTTGCGCTTTCCCACACCTTGGCTACCATCCTGGTCCTCCTGGGGTAGGGGAAGAGTTTAAAAAATTGATAATCTCATACTTGGAATCTTACTGCCAAGAGATGGTATTGTCTCAAAATTCTGGTTTAACTACCAAGCTACAACAAAGAAGCTCTGCGTATACTTTCTTACTAGAAAACAACTTTTGCTGTTTACAGGAACCATGGACTGTGTGCAAGTCATTAGAAAAAATCATAATTTTTTTTATTTGCCTTTACTTCCCCTACATGCAACATTATCATCAGCAAGTTCAGACATATTCATCTATTGTATTGTCTAAGGTCACTCACTTTCATTTCTGCAATTGACTGCTAGAAAAATGTGTAACACTACAGAATTTCTAACACATCCAAGGTTTTCCCTTATCCACCTGTAGGGTTTGTGGTTGTCTCCTAAAAAAAAAATAAAATCAGCCAACGTATTATATATCAAAGTTGGCAACACAATTAGCTAGACATTTTATATTGAATATAAATTTTTGATGCAAGAATAAAGTACTTTTGACACCTTTAAGAAGCCAATTCTAATTGCTTATTCTCTACAGAATAATGAAAACACTTCACATAGGCATTTGTCATCTGAAGCTTCCAAGGTACTCCATAAACAGAATAGCAGAAGTTCCAAAATGGAATGCATAAAATCTAACACTGGGTGTTAGAAATAATCCAACATTACAGAAGTATATTAAATGCTGCAAGGATCTTACCTAACAATAGCAGTCCTAATGGAACAGTGCAAATAATGTTTCTTACTGGAGCTAATATAATGAGACATAATTAAAGCAGGTATCTACTGTTGAAGTAAAGTAATCAATATCCTTCTCCAATGACATGGCAAATACCATGTTTTATTTCCAAACTTCATCTACATGATAAAGAACCTGAATCTCAAGAAGTTACTATGCTTCCTTGGGGAGAAAAATTATTCATATTTTATATCTAAGGACTGACCAAAAGCATGGTATAAATGAAAGGTCTGAATTTTCCTATCCTTTCATTGCCTCCATCTGAAAATTCACTTTAAGATGGACACACATTTGATCTCTTAGGCATCCTGTGGCCCTTGAGCACACAGGCTGCTTGAGTTCTTCAAGTGGGAATGAGTCAGTCATTTCTCTGGATGTTGCCACTGCCCAGTCCCTCATTAGAGGGAACAAATACTCTCAAGAAAAAAAATCAGACTGACTGGAATATTATTATGAACTGCAGGACTCTGGCAATTTAACTTGTAAAATTTTCTTTCTGCCCTGAAAAAAGCATCAGTGAAAAAAAATTATTTTTTTATTTTATAATCTTTTTCTTAATCATGGTCTGCTTGACAAATATCAATTACAGAAAAGAATGTCCAATCCCTTCATCCAAAAGTCAAAAGAGATTGTGCAGGTGGAAAACTGAAATGCTTATCAGAAAAATTATGTTACTAGAGAAATTATGAAAAAGTGATCTTGTTTTATAATTTCATTTCCTCTCATCTATACTCCCATGTGAGTTACAAAGGGCATTTAGTGGGTTTTTTAATGCTTTATTATACTTCTTAAGACAGAATAAAACTATGTTAGAATGAAGAAATGTGCCAAGAGTACACTTTGAGCTGGATTTTCTTCCTCTGGTATTAAAGATGAATCTACAACAGTTAATAACTTTCTTACTAAGACCCAGTGGTAGCATTGTTTCACTGATGGAACACTAAATTATCAAATTTACACAGAACACAAAATAGATCAGCACTAAACAGCAGAGAACTAAACAGCTTGAAAAGTTTGGCATAGTTCAATATTTAGTTTCACTTCTACGATAGTAGATGGTTCTAAGCTAAAATTAATCTGAAGGATGGCTATTACTTCTCATGTTTTCCTTTGTGCAAAAGGAGAGAAAAGGCTCTGTCTAAACCTGTTCTCCTTTTTAAGAAGATGTTACATTCCAAGGAACCAAATAAAACACAATCCATGAATTCTCTTACCACACCAAGAAATAAATGTTTTCATGCTAGATATCTCTTTACATTATTTATAGTTTGCTATATTACCCTATCAAAATGCCTGCTAAGGCTTACTACTTGAAATTAGGTTTTAAATAGTTTAGAAATAAAGATGAGAACAAACTGATAAAGTAACTCCATTGGAATTTAACCTTCCTCACTAAATTCCATTTATTTATTACAGCTCAACCTAAAATAAGATTCTCTCCTTTTTACTCCCACTCAGTATGTTTGGTAAGTAAGGCCAAGTCTATACTTGGGAATTTATCTACAGAGAAATTCTCACTGCTGCTTTCACCAGTTCAGCTGGATTCTCAAGTGCCAAAAATTGCTAACACCTTTCACAGCATTACATGCCTTCAGTTTGCTTTAAACAAGCCAAACTTACTTTAATAGGGACTTCTCAAATACCTACACAGATTTTGCCTACATTATATACCTAAATTCAGCTGAAATAGTATTAGCAAAAGTAAGGATTTTCAAGGATTTTAGTAAATCAAAGGCATGATATCTATTCCTTTATATCTCCATTATCTCTAATTATTACTATGGGGATAATATATGGCAGAGTTAAGGTTTGGGAGATTTGGCTGCAAGCATTCTTTCCATGTAATACTCAGTTGCAGTTCATTATAGTCTTCAAAAACAGTCTCACCTCATCTGAAGAATCCCCTTGTCCTGATGTTGCCATAGCACCTGCTAAACCTTTTGAAATAAAAAAATTCAGAGATTCCTTTCATAAATCTCATACCGAAAAGACAGTATTTTACAATATTTAAGTACGAAATAGAACACTGCATCATTTTCTTTAAAAGATACATAGCAGTGGACTGAGAAGTTGGAGTAAGATTTCCAAGTAACATAAAATCAGGGATTTGCAAGTATGTTCAATTGCAGAACTTCAACATACTGTGTTAACAGAGACATGTTCTTTCAGAAATTGAAAAAACACTCTGATGGCCTCTGATGGTCAAAAAAAAAATAAAAATCCACCACACCTTTTTAAGAGGAGGTGGCTTAACTTAGTTCAAGTGACAAAATTCCACTACGAGCAATTTCATCTTGCCTACTCAAATTCCACTGATGTTATAACTGGAAAAATGGTGCTTAGTATTTTAGCAACAGAAAGTTAACATGTTTAGCTTTGTTGATAGAAATAAAACTAGTCCTGTAATTTGGTAGTACAAATAACAGGTGATTTTATAAGTTTCATTAACATTTGGTGTTTTTAAAAACAAACCTAAGGAAGAGTTTATACTAAAACCATCAACAATCAAGAGTCTTCTCTTGAAATATTTTTTTCCACACAAACCTTGAACAGCTAATGTGCTAGTTCCAGCTCCTTGTTCCTGCATACCACATGCAATTTTATCTTCAGGAAATGCCAGTCCAGAGCCTTTCAAAGCAATGAGGTACTTTTCATGACTTTTCTTTGTACATGCATTCTCTCCAACACCTTGAATACATACATAAAATAGCATTAAAGCACAACAACAGCAGCTACTTGGTTCATGTACTTCATATTCTACTCAAGGAACCTAAAAATGGCCCACAATGTTTTAATAAGCTGTACAATTATACAATGTAGAAGCTAAAAAGTTTTTCCTGTTGATGAACTGAAAGCAAAAAGGTGGGTAACTTTCTCAGTTTTGCCCCTTCCGAGCACCATTTTCTTCTAAATTATGTACTCTATTCCTGTTCTACCAGCACTCCCACCATTAACGCTACAGAAAAAAATAAAAGCATGTGTTTTGATATTTCAAAACAGTTGGGTTTGGACAGAAAGGACAGAGACCTAAAAAAACCTAATTAAAAAAAACAAAAACAATATAACCCCAAAGTAATGGTAATACAGCATCTCTAAGGTCTAATATTTGAAATTTTTCTTCAAAGTTAAGTTTTGAACAGCTGCAATTAAGGGGAACTTGTAATTTCAACTGTTTGATGAAGCCAAGCCATCATGCATGCTCAGGATATAAAATTTTCCACAAAGTAATGGACTACAAAAACCTGTTACATTTGTTATATATGGAGAAAACAAACTCTAGACAAGCAAATTCTACCAACTGCTTAAGGAAAAAGGAACATGAAAAAGACAAGAGCAGTTTTGTAGCTGTGCACCTTTTGCTTGCAAAGTCAGAAGGGTAGGCTTTGCCCTAAAATCCCTTTCTTTGCTTTCCTTATCCAGAAACGGTATCTACTGAGAGACACATATTCTCCATTCCAAGACACCAGGTAAGAATGCTTTACTCCATTCTCTTTCCACCTTTCTATATCAGGAAATTCATCACACATAGAAAAAAAAGAAGTCATTAAACTAAAACAGGAGAGAAAACCAGGAAGGTAAGAATAAAAACAACTGCAATTGAGGCAGCATTACCACATGTTTCTCCTTTCAACTAAAGATTTGGAGATTGCCAGTTTTTCAACTAGCTGCTGCCTAAGCCAGTCGTGGCAACTTAAAACTACAGTAACTACTGTTTGTTCCACACCTATGCAAAGGACTCTTACAAGACACTTTCTTATCTCAAGAAAATAACATGGAGGCAATTGGGTGGTTTGGGGTTAATAGTGACTGCTCAACGTTTTCAGATTTATTGTGATTTTGTACAGGATGGAATAAATAATGAAGAAGGGGGTGATGTTTAAGAAACAGAAGATGAAAAAGGCTTTGCACAGAAGTGCAGGACAGCCAATGGCCTCTGTGAGAGCAAATCCCAAAATAAGTTAACACATATTCTCCTTTGAATAACCTTGATATGCCTAATTTGCAAGTACTAATTTACTACATCACTTCACTTTGAAGAGAATGGATTTCTTGTAAAAACTTTGTTGAAAGGATGTTTCTTTATGTAGTTATTTGGGACACAGAAGATCAGAGGTTTGCTCTTACAGATATTAATAACAAATGTTTTTAGTCTCTCCTGAAGCCCACCCTCCCTATCAACAACAAAATATCCTTAAAAATATGATTTTCTGTGTTTTGAGATGTCAAAAACAAGTAGAAACTGAAGCAATAAACAAAACTTATGCCCTCAATTCTTCATAGATTCAAAATTTAATTAGTAGAAATAACACAAACATACCAGAGCTAAGATCTTTGTAGAATTGCTGGCTAGTCAAAACCTGGGTAAGAACCGATCTCATTGCTCCTCCCATTTTGGTCAAGTCTTCTAGAAAGGAAACATGAGGTTCCAAAACCTGGAGGATTTTATGAAGGTCTTTCTCTGATGGCAGATCAAGAGCTGAAAACCACATAACAAGAACTTTTGGTGTAGATGTCATGTGATATGGCCAAGACCTTCACAAGCAGAACAGTTAAGACCACCACAAATGGAAATAATTCATATATTCATAATGGTGTAAAATTCACACATACAAGTTTAAAATTACACCCGATTTTCATTTTCTGGAAGAGCTCAACACAATATTAGGTAACCTTTAAAACATATTTAGGCTGTCCAGCAGACAACAAAATCTAATTGTGTAGCCAGGCAGCAACTTTGCTAGGAAGAGAAGTACAAAATACAGTGACAAACTATAGATAGCATTCAGGTAATGTGTCTTCACAGACTGCAAAGCAAGAGAAAACAGCAGGGTAAGATATGCTATGCACGCAAATTTAAAACATACCAGGTTCATTATATCCCTCTCTTAAGTGCTGAATAAGACTAAAGATGAACTGTGGAAGAACTAATTCTGACATCATCAACAAGTCTTTCGGGACACATGGAACATTTGAATTTGATTTAATTCGGTGTCTTCTACAAAACCTATAAAACAGATGAGAAAAATGTTAGCCAAGCACAGCTCAGCAGTGTTAACATATACTAAAAAAAACATTACATTTCCCATTTTTCAGAGGATATATAGTTTTACATTAGAGGTGACGTGGAAATAGTATTCTGAAATTCCAACTACTCTGTCCAAAGCTATTTTGATTCCAAGGCCAGTGAATTATAAAGGTGCCAATTTTTTCTCCCCTTCTCAAAGTTCATACAACTAACATCCCAGTTTCTTTCCATACATGTTAGAAGCATCTTCCATTGAATTAAAAGAACATTGACCTTTCTCTCCTTTCTGTGTAATAGGAGGCTGGACCAATTCTTCAAGTCCTCATTCAGAAAATTACTTCTTTTGATGTCTTTTGAAATTAACAAAAAAAACTTCCAAAGGCATAAAACTTTGCAGGATCAGTATTTATTTCAAATACATAGAAACTAGGATTTGCTTATCAAAAGCTGATGGAAACATCTTGCAAACACTGTGCAAACTTTCATTTAAAAACAAAAGAAAACATTTACTCTTTGGAGAATTCCTGCATGGTAGTAGCTGAGGCTTGGCTAATGCACAATGACATGATGTTGAGCCAAACCCCATTAAAGCAGACAGAATGATTTCCCACTGACTTAACATGAGCCTGACTCAAGAGAGACTGAATACTTTTCAGCTCCCAATCTATTTTTAGAAAGGACATTTACCAGCATCAAAGAGTTATTTACTCATGTCACAGAAGATGCTAACAAAGAATGGTCTAAAAATACATCACACAAGTGTAAACTCTACTAGAAAGATTCCCTAGATTTTACCACTAATTTTTCAAGACAAAAATTCAGAAATTAATACAGCTTTGAATATGAATTTATTCATGTCTTCACTATATTGGCTAAGCCATATTTTTCAGAATTTCCAGCCTTTCTTACGTTGTAGAAAGTTTCTTGTTTGAGGACCAACTGAAGAAACACCTTCAAGAGAAGAAGGAAATAGAACAAAGCCACAAATCAAGGATCAGAATTTAGGACACACGAAAAAAAAAGAGGGTACAAGTCCAGCAATTAAGATGTTGTTCACTTTTGTCTTCCACTTTTCAAATTACATTCCCAGAAGTTATGAAACTTATCATCCACTTTTTCACTTTGGCCATTCACTTATGTCTCATCCACATACAGAAACCTGAACTGCTATAAATCACAAAATATGGCTTAACCTATACTGCAAAACAGGACCTCACATCTTAAAAGTAATTGGTTCCCCTTTCATCACTCCTCTTACAAGAAGAGATCAAAAGTAAATAAAGACTTAAAAGACACACCAGGAAGGAATTACTATGCAATGTGTTCTAAAATCCTCTTCAGTCCACCACTGCCCCACTTATTTTACATTCTGTCAAAGGACATTTTCACTGGTTATGACTGCAAGCTAAGGGAGCCACTGTAACCAAACACAGGTAAAGTCATTCTGAATCCCACTTTCTGCTAAACACAAGGCCTCCTATGACAGAAAACAAGAAGCTCTACTCCCTAGGAAGTCTATGCCAACACGCCAGCTCTGAATCAGTCCACGAATTATCTCAAATTCTGCATACCCGGAAACTTAAAATTATGACTATGTCTTCTCCTGAGAGTCTTGAGGAAGCACTATCAAATATAAAGTGTGCTATTATTGCTTATTAATACAAGCTCTGGAAAATCAGTGAAGAACCCAAATTCAACTCTCTGTAAGGAAACGTTCTTTCACTGTCACACGCACAAACTACAGCAGGTCCAAACAGGGAACAATTTCTAGATAACAAGTCCTAAACTTTAAAGTAGGAATACCATTCTACAGGAAGAATCATATTCTGTTTTTATGGTTCAAAGGCTGCAGTATAAAAGTATTGTCCAAAATTACTCAAAGCTCTATCACCTTTACAAAGTGTGATTAACCAAAACGCCAGACAAGAAACAGGTCTTCAGAGTTTGGATAACAGTTGTTTTAACTAAAAAAAAAACAAACAGATAGAAGCCCAAGCTGTGAGAAGGATGAAACAAGTTGAGACTTCTTACACAGGCCAAAGGAGACACCAGTGACAAACTTCTCAATGGGTTACATAATCACCGGACACTTCAAAAAGAACTTCCTTATCACAACATCAGTTAAAGAATTGTACATCTACAGAAATGCACATTCCAAAATGATTCTGAGACTATCAAAATAGGGCTTTAATAGGCAACAAAAAGGAACATTTCCCAAATCTCTCCCAGTACCACCATGCCTCAGAAGCCTACCACTTGGAGCAGGTGGAAATCTCCAACAGGGAGTAATGAAAAGTGGATGTTATCTAGATAAGAATACATTTTTTCTGAAGAAGCTCAAAAATCCAAACAACATTGGAGAGGAAGACTTATTAGGAAGCTGACAGATCATCTTGATCTAAGCTTTTTAACTTGATTTCAACATTGCAAAATACTTCTTCCAGCACGCTTGTTGGTCTTATTTAATCTTCTAGTAGTGCATATTTCTTGTGCTAAATACTCTTTCTTGTAAACATCTTTACTACTATAATACAATGAGGTTTATGAATAGGAGTATCTCAGTGAGAATGCCAATTCAGGGCTTGAATTACTCTGGCTCATATCTCACAAGGGTCTAATTTGGAAGTACTAAAATATAGGTCCACACGAAGACAAAAATCATTATCTTTTTTCCTTATTCTCAGATTCAAAAGTATATTCGGGTTTTCGTTTTCTATGCATTATCCTACCCTAAAAATTGCTTTTTCACAAAAAGATAAAGCTAATTTTAGCAAAATGAGAGAATGAACAGTAACTTGCAAATAAATAAAAATTGAGCTGTAACAAAGAATCTTGTTTACATAACCTCAAATATAATTATGAAATTTCTTATGCTGCATTAATATCTTACTTGTAAAATCTAGAATATAATTTATTATTAACATAAGGAGCATTAACATCTTCTGAAAAACCTTCACATCAGAATTGCTAAATTCATTACATTCTTTCCTACTATTTCCATCTTGAGTAATTCTACTGAAAATTTCAAAAATGTATTTTAGAAGTGGCTTCAGGTAAAATAACTCCACTTTAGGCTACAGTTCCACAACCTAGTCAAACTAGGTCAACTCCTGCCACAATTCTCTCTTCATCCCTCTTACTTGTTCCAGCACTGGCACTTGACTGATCCTGCATTAAACCAGCTCAGAAGCTAAGCCAGCAGAAGTTATTTACTTTCAAAAACATATAAATAACTTCATTGGGCCAGTTTAAATCCATGAACACTCAAAGACTTGTGTCCTTGGAAATCACACTGAAATCCCTGAATCATTGTGCCACTACCTCTTTCCTTGTTCACCTGACAGGGAGCAAAAGACAGAGAACAAACCAAGCCCAAGCCCCAACCATGGCAGTGCAGGCAAACACCACCCTGGCCAACCAGCACATCAGGCAGATACACACATGGCTCAGCTTGAAGCTAACTCCTCCAATTCAGAGGAGAGTTTTTCAACCTTTTTTTTTTTTTTTAATCACAGCAGCTGATAAATGCCAAGCAGACCACACCTTTACAGCTTCTGAACATTTGATCAGTCCTTCATCCCCTACTACCCACAGCGTCTCAAGTCTCAGTTGCATTCCAGAGACTCACCATAAGTTCTCGCTCACAGAGAGGGGCTGTTTTCTTGCTATTTTATCCCATGTTCCCATGTTTAAAAGTAATTTGTTTTAAACTGGATCATAAGACTGCCACAAATCTCACGGTACTGTGGCACTATGGGCACCTCACTCTTGACAGAAGCTTTGAGGGGCAAGATTTTGGGACCTGGCAAAATGAAAATTGCTGGAAATCAATTCCTAAGCCAAGAGACAAACCTCTACTTGACTCTTCATTTCACTGAGTCATATCTAAACTGAGTTTTTATTTAAGACATAATATACATTTCATATCCTAATTCAACACACTTTAAAAACGAGTATGCAATCCGTCCCCACTGTAAAACTAACAAGCAAATACTATTCTTATATACTCTGAATCTACAATATGGATGCAAGATGGAAAATATTTTTTGAGTGCTACAATTGTCTCTCAGAGCTCTTATGAACCAATTTTTTTATTCCCTACATAGCGTTTCAAAAGTTTTCAAAAGTTTTTTTCTTGCTTTTGCAGTTCATATTTCAAAACAAATCTTACTGCAGAAATTAATTCAAAATAAAACTTGCATAATCAGGATTCTAAAATTATCTTGATGAAAATGGGTTTTGATATATTGTAGCCATGCTTTAAATCTACTGTCCCTAACAACACCACAATGGTAACCCTGAAGAAATGCAGAAAAATAGACCTACTGTTCCTATTAAGTTTAGCATGTCTCCTCCCCACATCCTAGTAATTAAATTTCATTAGTTAAATCAATTTCACCAACCAAAGAGGCTTCCAAAGCTAGTCAATGTGGCACTGACTTCAAGGCCCAAAGAATGACAGGTCTTCCACTCTTTAGGCAAGCTGCAAGCTACCAGAGGAGCTCACAAACAAAGCTCAGTATGAGGGACTCTGACAAGAAGCAAAGCCAACTGAAAAGATGTCAGAGTAACCCTTTTACCCAGAAAATCAGTCGAGACTCCAGAGTTAGTAGTGGGGGACAACAAAACATAGCAGAAGAATTAATGGCCTGTCTAGAAAAAATAAACAAAAACACCTTTAAATGACATCTTTCCAGGCTCCCTTTGTGACAAAACTGGTTGGCCAGGTTAGGAGGCTAGAAATCACAGATTAGACTCCTAGAAAGTATTCCAACCCCCGCAGAACATCAGGAACAGAGGCAGTGAGTCACCAAAAGCTCCCTTGTGCCCAGTGCTACACTGAGCAAGGCAAGTGCTCCAGTTCAAAGGAAAAGCAGACAAAGCTGCTGCTCAGCAGAAGAGCATTTCTATTCTTCTCTGTTAGTCCTCAGACATAAACATCTTGTACAGCTGACAAAAGTACAACGAGTTTCATTAGTGTACAAGTACCCACTACCAATCAGAATCAGCAGATTTGGTAGGTTCAATCAAAGTCCCTTTTAAGGAAAAGTAGAATGAGAATTAGAAAGAATAGACTTCTGAGACCCAAAGCTATGTTTGAATGGACCCACAAAGCTGTTGAATTTGAGCATTTTGATAGACCATAGACCAGTTCAAGTGAGTAACAAAACCTGCTGCAAAAATATTATGTTTAGAGAAAAGGTGGATGCTCTGGAATATAAGTATTGTGCACTCTAATTGCATCAAGTACAGCTTACATTTACCTAGTTTGATTGAAAAGCCTCAATCTACATACAACTTCAAATACATTTGTACAGTCACAGACACAAAGCTTGTTGACTTACAGATACACCACCAAGTCTCTTTGGTACAGCTTTTTCAAACATCACAGTGACTCTCAAGTGAAGCCCTTACAAGTTAAAAGGGCCTCAGTTACCCTGCTAATGACAATATTAAAATTCTTTAAATTATCTTAATTCCTATATTTGCATATGTGAATAGTCTTCAACAGGAACTGCAGCCTTTTCAGTAGAGAAAAAACCCACACTATTTCTTAAAGGACTAGTTTAGTATTTCCCTCTATTGATCAAGGCATTGACAAGAACAAACACCCTTTAAGCTCAGCCTTAGAAAGCACTCTTTATGAAGGTTAACATTAAAAAGCAAACAAGAAAAACACTGACATCCGAAATTCTTTCCCAGCGTGGAGTTTAATGTCTCATCTTCCCCCTGTCCTCCCAAATATGAACCTAAAGATAGAGTATAGATTGTATCTTAATTCCTTTAATTCTGGATGCCTAACTTAGTAATATTTAGGACCTGATTTTGCAGAGTTCTTAGTCTTACACAGCATTCACAAAGCAGAATTTCCAGCTGATTTCAGAAGTAGGACTGAGAGACAAGGAGTTCAGCAAATATCTGGTCCTGAGACCTCACCAGAGCCATGTGTGCTTGGCCTTCAATCCTCCCAAACCATTACAAGCTCACAAGCATTTTCCTTGAACAGTTGCTTTCAGAGTTCCACCAATTACCTGCTTTACAGTACATGAACAGTACTTCTATATGGAATTAATAATATTTTCTGGCTAAGAAAATTTTCCCAAGGAAATTTAAACAGATCAAACATATGGTATGTTGTATTTTGACCCAAATACTTCATCTGATACAGTTCTAAGAGACTGCACAGTGCTAGACAAACAGAAAAATAACCTTCATTTCTCCAGGATTTGAGTAAGATGTATGAATTTTAATAAAAGCTATCAGCTTAAGCTGAAGATACCAGTTTGGTCAGGCCTCCAACAGACTAGGTGCATATATATGTAATTTTCAGTTTTCTTAGAAAGTTGAGTGTCCATGTGTTTCATCCCAGAGCCATCATCAGTGAAGGCACTGTGCAGAAACGAAGAGATGCATCCTGATGAAGGCAACAGAGTTCATTATTTAGTCCTTGTTACTGTAACAGCTTTATTTAGTCCTTGTTACTATTATAGCTATTAACTCAATGTAAAGAAAATTCATTGTATTAATTTCAAATCTTACCACCAGAACCCTCTACAAAGGAGGGCAACTGAAATGCTATTATTTAAAAATAACTTGCAGCTGTCAGATAACATTCCATGATTTTCTAAAATATAAAATTCCTGATATTCTACAAGTGATAAGGAAGTATGGTCTGAAGTCTGAATCGACCTACATTGTTGTTAAAAAAGAGGCAATAGTTCTTTAGGAATGTGTTGTTCCCTAAACATAAACCAAAATCATGTTTGTTCCATTGCCAACAGATCCATCGACAGCTCTATGCAGATCAGATATGTACCAGACAAGTAACACTCCTCCCTGACATAGCAAACTTAGCTGATAGGTCCACAAAAGGTAAAAAAGGAGCTTTAGAAGTTGGTTGGATCGGAGCAAAGAAACTGAAAATCAACACTAGTTAGCCCAAACCTAAACATGACTGTTTCAGGGACCTCCAAAACACCAGCTCTGCTTAAACTGAACATATACCAAGGCAAATAACAAAGTGATAGACAAGTCAGACAATAAATAAGCCAGTTCTAGGCAAGGCAAGATATACAGCAGTCATATCTTGTGAGCTCAGCCTTCACAGTACTGTCATGTTCTTCAAATCAGACTGGCCCTACCAGCAAAACCTTTGGGTAAAACCATCATTTATTTTAAGTTTGTTCAGTAACTAACATAGCAGTAGTTCAGGCTTCTCAACACTTAAAGTTATGTATAATGATAAGCTTGACCATCCTATTGATGGCTCCAAAACAAGTGCACATTATTCCACAGGTATGTATAAAGTACATAGTATCTGGTCAGGCCACAGCTGTAAAGGCAGTAACACAAAATTAGCACTTGGCTGTTAACCATCTGGAATACATCTCAGCAACTAATTTAGAGGCTGATGTAGTCCTGATTAGAGACTAAATTAGAGTCCTAAAAGAAATCAAGCCAGGCAGGTTTGTGAGCCGACTGTGTAACATGATGGACTTACTTGACATTTTGATCTGAGATCTCTTTTGCTTTCCAACAACAGCGTCTTAACATGAATCTTTAAAAAAGCTACTGAATGTGACTGTGGCCTGCTCAGTACCAGTAAAAAATATTGAGCTTTATGTGTGGGGGAGGCATGAAGGAGGAGAGAGGGAATCAGTTATTTATAAATACACGGTAACTTGAAATGCTGTGTCAGTGTGAATGCCAGTATTAACTCCCCTACTTTGTTTGTGGATGATCATGGTGGAGTTCTGTTCTGAAGGCCACACCCACCAGAGGTACACGACCATGGATTTACCCAGATTCTGATGTCAAGCTAATAGCCAGTACAGCTCAGACTTCTCCTCCTTGGTAGCCCAAAAGACTTCAAAGGCTGAACAGCTGCATGGAGTTGACAGAGGTCCTATAAAACACTGTTTGTACCAGCTCAACCATCCTGAACACAGTTATTCTTACGTAGTTTCAAAAAACTCCCTGGCTACCTGTATGGTCTCTGCCTGTTGCTAAAGCAACTGTTTCAGGAAGCTCCTGAAGAAAGTTTCAAAAGAGCACCCTTTCCCTCTTGGATGCTGGATTACCAAACCCAGCCTAGGTCCTACAGAACTGAAACCTTCTTGTCTGTTGTTAAACAACACCATTTGATAGAGTCACACTGGAAGGGACAAGCTGTTGCAAGGCACTCCATAAAATAACCACATAACCCACTTCATGCCAGTAAAATAGAGTTTACCTCTATGTCCCTGAACACAGACACAAGCAGATCTGACTTCTCTGGTCCTAAGTGAATCACGTGGATACAATCCACAATAAGAGACCTTTCTTGATGAAGATGCACAGCAGGCATCCAAAGGAACAATAGCTTGCCAATAATAGCTTGTAATAATAGCTTGCCAAAGCAACAAGTCACTCTGGTAAAACTTTCACTAGAAACTTACCTAGAATGGATAGATCCACAGTCTAGAATACAAAAATAGTCCTTTACCCCAACTTAACAATAGAAAGTAAAAGGAATAGAATATTACTTCCCATAGCTCCCAAACAGCACAGCAAAGCCATGAAGTACCTCTGAAAAGGCATAAGGAATCAAGTCAGAAGGAGGGAACATATTATATGAAGCCAGAGTAGCAAAGGTCACCAAATTAGGTATCTACTATCCAAAATTTAACTAAAACTATTCAATAATACTTACTGGGTGCAAACATTTTAATGCACTGATAAAACAGAGCAAATTCTAAATAAATTAAAGCAGAAAAAAAAACCCAAGCAAGCTAGAAACTATGAATATACTTCTCATTCTTGGCAGCAAGAGGAGGCAAAGGGAATTGTCCAGCTTTTTCATAAGAGATGGTAGTAGACCAAATAGACATATCAGTGCCCAAGGGGCACATAATGAAGAAAAAAAAAAATCAGAAGTCTGATCCAGTGTGTAGCTCAGACAGGATTTCCACAAAACCTACATCAATTCACATTCTTAAGCCATGGAGCTAAATGGAAAGATAAGTAGAGGGATCATCAAAAACGGGACTGCTGACAGTTTAGAGCCAGGTACCTGAAGGTGCTTTTGAACACATGGCATACATCATCCATCTGTAACAACTACCTGCCTTTTAACTGCAGGCCTTTTTTCTTGATAAAGAAACAGCTCACTGTTGCAAGTGCAAATTGATAATGCCTCAGTCCCTCTGATCTAAGCCCTAAGAGAAGGCAACACTATGTCAATGGAGCCATTGGTTGCCGTAGCTACCATGAAACACAGCAAGCATCGATGCAAAAGCCTGTTCAATGAAATTCTTAACCTGGCTTTTTGGCTTTCAGGATATGCAGCCCTTGATGGAGATATTATTCTTGTTGCACTGTGATGCAGCACTAAAACATCTGCTTCCCACATGATTAATTTAACAAATAAGTCAACACACAGGGAGGCACAGTCTGAAACAGGACACGGGGGAATGCAGTAGCTGAAGTACAGAGCTCTCCAGTATATCAGGTTATTGCCTACAGACTTTAAGGGGAATCAGAGCAAGACAGCCACAGGAACAGCACAGTACTCACCAGTGACTGACTAGTTATACTCTTACTATAACCAAATGGCATATTGCTTGCTTCAAGCTTACTTCATAAACTCCCAAGTTTCATTATAAGACAGGACCATCTATCAACCAAACCCACTCTGAATTTTCCCCCGTCCAACTGCACAGGATTTTCTTTCTCCAACAAATGAACTCGCCTGAAGTATGAGGATATGTCTACTATGAATGCTTGAGAAATGAAGATTTGGCCTTCTTAAGAACATATTAACTTTATCTCTGAAGGAGCTGCTAAATTTCATTTGCCAATAGCTAGACACCATATGGGAGACAACTACAAACTACTTCCACCTACTGACATCAATGGATCTTAAAACTGATTCAATGTTGCCACAGCTGGAGCTTTTAATACTTTAACAAGCAGCCACATTTACAAACCTGGATATTTTCTGAAGTCTACATACATTACATTCCAGTAGATCAGACCAACTGAAATTAATTTAATGATCAAAACCACTGAAATCTGCATGAAAATCAAAAGGCTCGAAAGTGTGACAATCTGACTTTTCTAAATCAAATGAGTATTGCACAAGGTGCCTAAAGCAAACCAAAATCCATCTATTAAGCTACATTCCAGCTTCTTTTTATACAGACAACAAAACCGAAAAACTAACAGTTATCTCTCAAAAGCAAATTATATATTTATTTAATAATACAAGATTAAAACACACATTCTCATAATCCAGACCAAGCCACCTCTAAATTTACATTAGCCACCCTAAAGGAAATGAAAAGATATTCCAAATTCTAAACTGGAGATATTTCTTTCATAGCAGAATTGTCAGTTAAGACTTCCTCAGAAGTATTTTTTGAGATGCACCAAATAAATAAACTCTGAACATAGAAACCAGATAACAAGAACCAAGAGTAAAAAATGAAGTTACTACAACACTTGTCCACAGTATCTACACAATATTTTATCTGAGCAGACAGATGGTAGATAAAGTTCATAAGTAGGCTCCACATTTGATTCCCTTGCTATTAATAGAAGCCTAGGCTGCAGTAGCCAAGGTTATATCAGGCTACACAACACTCCAGTTTCCTGAGTCTACCATGAAGGCTCCTAACTTGTAATTGTGCAGCTGATTAGTACACACAGAGTTAAATTACTTTATCTAGACATGCTGCATGGAAGCAATTCAAGCCAATAGGTAAAAAACTTTGTGTGTGTTTGCACACATTCATGTCTTTATGTTGGCTTAAGCTTAATTTGCTTTGTCTTGCACAGCAAACGAAGTTTCTAGTTCACTTAATTGCAATGGCTTAATTCTTCCCATCATAAGCAGAAGTGACCTTATGTTAAATGCAGATGCCATCCTGTATTGTCCTTCTTAGATGTCCACGAGCACTGGAAAACCTATTGTCCAATGCCAAGTGTTGTTTCTGAACAAATCCTATGCAATTCTTCACTTCTAATGATCACAACTCCTGAAGGGACCTATCCTAGAGGAAGGTCCCTTCAGGAGAAATGAGGAGAATATTCTTACTACCTCAAGGTCTGCATTTCTTTGCACTGAAAAGTTAAAAGCAGTTTTTATTTCTTCTGCATTAAACCAGCTTTCTTTAAGAAGAAAACTGTTTTAAATAATAAGACAGCTGGGAAAGCTAGAAACTCTGGGATGAGAGCAGTATCAGAAATCATATTTAATATTCAGACTAAAGGAGTTCAATTTGTCTGCTCTAAAATCCTGCCACTAAGAGGAGCCCTCAGTCTATTCCACAATGAACTGTGGAAGAAGTGACAATAAATTTTTTTCCTGCTTCTCACGATGAAGGGGAACTGTCAATTCAGTGATACTGAGAAAAGCAGAATCACCAGAAGTTGAAAAAGAACTGATAAAGAATCACTTCAGTGGTAGCCACTTGAAACCTCCAAAGGTTACTTAAAACAAATGGAGGAAGAAAAGAAAGTCTATCAGTAAGAAAAGATGCCACCAAAAAGATGAATAAATGATGAAGGCAGATAGCAAAAGAAAAAAGGGGAAAAAACACCACAAACAAAAAGTGAAGCCACTTCAAGGCCTAGAGCAAGAGAATGGTGACTACAGACACAAAGAACTGGAGCCAAGGCAACAACATTCAAGGAACAGAAAAAAGAATTAATGAAATCTCTAAGTAGAAGTGCAAAAAGAGAAGGAAACTTGAGATGCTGAGCAAGTGACACAGAATTATACACTGTAAATTTGAAAAAAAAAAAACCAAGAAACAAACCAAGGAAAATGTTTTAATATTTCTGTATGTTCCTGAAGTTTTCTGCTAGGTACACAACTCAGGATTCAACAGCATGTCACCTCACCTCAGCAAAGACAATCAAGACAGAGACTATTCTAGAAAGGTAGTAGTAGAAAGAAAGGTAGTGCTTGCCTCAGTCAAGCACTCCAAACTGTCATCTGGTGAAGCCTTCAGCTCACTGGTGAATGAAGGGGAACACAGAGAGCTCCAATAAGACATTCAGTTGTGAAATTTGAAGTTTACTGGCTGAGTATCATCTTCATCCAGTAAGTGGTTGAGTGATCTTTCCTTTTACCAGTGAGTACAAAGGGAACAAAGGACGGCCTAATGAGGTACCACATCCCTCTTCTTCTGAGCAGGCACTTCAGTCTTGCCTCTAGTAGGTCTGTAAGCTTACAGAATACGAAAGACCTCTGACTTCCACAAAATCCTGCCCTTGTACTCATCCAAGCACTACTGAATTCCTTGATTTAAAGCTAAGGTGGCAAGACGAACTGCAGACCGGGAAATCACAGAGAAATGGCTCCCTCTTACTCAATCTGTTCACATGATGTCCCCAAGTGTTTTGACACACTCGACGGCTGGCCGTGCTGGGCCAAGGCTGCCGGCTGGACGCTGACAGGTACTGCCCCTGCCTTATCAACTTTCCCGGAGGCGGGCACTGGGTGCAAGGGCAGCGACATTCGGACGGGCGTCCTAAAAACAGGGACGCGCACCCCAACAAGGCCACGCCGCCGACCCGCGGCCAGCGCTCAGCCCGCCGGGGTCCCACCGCGGCCGGGGGGGAGGGAGGGA
>VXBA01004711.1:161259-181904 GCA_013399895.1 Serilophus lunatus
CACCGCCCTCCTCTCCCTCCGCCCCTGCCCTCCCACCGCCCTCCCAGCGCGCAGGTGCGCGCTCCGCACCGCCCACACGGCGTGTTTCGCCGCCCGTCGTCCCCAAGGTCGGTGGCCGGAGGGAGGTCTCGGCAGCCGCGGGCAGCGAGGAAGGCGCACCTGGCCCGGCCGGCGGCAGTGCAGCCCGCTTGTTACCGAGCCGCGCCTCCCGCCGAGCGGCTGCCCTGAGACCCCGCGCTGCCGCCGCCGTGTCCGGGCCGCAGGGGTCCCGCCGGGCTGGGGCGGTGGCGGCTCTTGAGGGCAGGGTCACCTGCGGGCGCTGCCGGAGGAACCTCCGAGGCCTCGGGCCGGCGGTTCCGCGCTCGCCGCCGTCCAGCAGCTCTGCCCGGCGCGGTGGCCGCAGGCCCGCTCCCCGAGGGACCGCGTGCGGCTGCTGCGCGCTCCTGCCGGGAGAGAAGGGCTTGGGGTGCGAGTTACGGTCCCTCACGCACCGATCGGCGGTTTGAAACCTCTATACACAGATTTTCAACTGTGCAATGTGACATCTTAGAAGAAAAATCTGTCCCTAAACTAGGGCAGCCTTCTACCCGACAGCAACGGGCCCCGGAGCAGCTGTCTCTCTTGTGGCTTTGCCGCTGTTCCCTACGGCTGCCGCTCTGCCGGGGGCTTGCGGCGCGTTGCGGTTCCTTAAGGGCAGGGAGTGCGGGGCACGTGGTGCAGCGTGTCTCCCACCAGGATCGCAGGAAGGAAAGTGTGCGAAAAGTAGGTAGATGGGTTACTCTTCTCTCAACGACCGCCCTTCCCACCGGCTGGGCAGAAGTCCAGCTCCTTGCTCTGTCCCTAAGGGCTGTCGGCAGCGGGGCCACCGAGAAAGCGCCGAGGGAAAAACAGCCGGGTGCTCTGGCAGGCACCCAGCAGCGGCGACACTTAAGGCTGCAATAAAACGTCTCCACACCAAAGCTCGCACTTGTTAACTCGGCACCGGGAGAAGCTCCGCCGCCCGGCGGTCCCGCGGGTGCCGGTGAGCCCGCCCGGGAAGGGGCGGGCCGGGGCCGGGCCGGGCCGGCGGAAGTGCGGGGCTGCGGTGAGTGGGGCGCGGGCGCGGGTGCGGGCCGGGCCGCGGCGCGGGGAGGGCCCTGCGGGGCGGGTGCCGTGTGTGGGAAGGCTGGGGCTCGGTGCCTGCCCCGCCTGGGGCTGGGAGCCCCCCGGGCCGAGGGCCGAACCCCGGGTCTGCGCTCGTTCCCCGTCATCGGTGCGCCGCCAGCTGCATCCCGGGAAACAGCTGCATGAAAACGCCCGGGAGATGCTGAGGAATACTGGAGCGTTTTAAGTATAAAATAATTTTACATAATATGTGGTTTATTATTGTAACTGATTGTACGTTATTTTTTTTTTTTAGTTAAACTGTAAACATGAAGAAATTAAAGCTTAAAGAACTGGAAAGCTGTCTTCAGCAAGTTGATACTTTTGAAAATCCAAAACTACTCCTTGAACAGTATCCAACGAGACCTCATATCGCAGGTAGAGCTGACCCACAGGACTCTTGTCTCTTTTGCTAGTACTTCATCAGCACTTTTAATTCAGAATGCTTTTTCTACTGCATTATCTCCTTTGAAGACTTCACACCTAACAGCAAAGGAATTGTATCCAATAGGAATGTAACTACTTAGAAGTATACTGGTAACGTACAGGCCAAAAATCAAACTGATTTAAAAGATAATGTGATAGAAGCATCTTCATTTGTAGCTGTTAATGCTGAAATGGACTTATATTTCATGACACAAAACATGTAAAAGTATATGTGTAGATATTGCTCCATACCTCATGATTTTTTCAGTATTGTACACCCTTTTATTTTTTCCCCAGACAAATTTTGAGGCGTACTTTTTCCACAAAGAATACTCGCAGCTGTGTAATCTCTGCAGCAAAGATCAAGAGTTCTATAACTCGTCAAAATGTTTTTGACTCTTCGCATACAAATGAAAGAGAATTACAGGCTATTGGGAATATCAGCTTAATTTTGCATTACAAGAAACCCTTAGCTATGAGTTTTCTGAAGGCAGAAGTAATTTTTCTTGGATTAATCAGGTGCATATTTTATATTATTAACCAATGTTGTTTGTTTTTCTCCCCAGCCTGTATGCTTTATACAATTCACAACACTTTTGATGATATTGAAAACAAAACAATTGCAGATTTAGGATGTGGTTGTGGCATGCTCAGCATTGGAAGTGCAGTGTTAGGAGCAGGGTAAGTATTTAATACTAAGTTCTGGTTATGTTTTTTCTGGCATAGAACAGTGGAAAGTAAGATTAAAACATAGCAATGCTGAACTAAACTCATTTTAGGTATTTAATCTTGTGCATAATCAGGCTGTTTAGTAAGTTCAGACTGTAAATAATCTTTCCTACTGTGAAAATGATGGACAGTTGTCATGAATTTCAAAGTCACATTTGCTTTCCCATGAAGCACTGAATGAATATATGAAAATTCCTTAGCAAAATTTAGAATAAATATTTGAGAAAGGGCAACAAAACAACTTGAGTTTTTATCAGCACGGAATTTATAATGTATGCTTGTTACATTTCCTAGATAGAACACGTTGTGTACACAGATCCCTGTCAAAGCTTTTATTGTGGCATTTGAACATCATTTTAGTTTATAGGAGACTAATATGTGACACTTTTTGTTTTGATAGGTTTTGTGTGGGATTTGACATAGATGCAGATGCACTGGAAGTATTTAATAGCAACATTGAAGACTTTGAGCTCACGAATGTCAACATGGTTCAGTGTGATATCTGTTCTTTGTCTGGCAGCATGTCAGATGCTTTTGACACAGTTATTATGAACCCCCCGTTTGGTACCAAGCATAATAAAGGTTGGTAATTTTGAAAGTCACTTAGAAATTATTACAAAGTAACAAGGAAAATGCTTTCAATGAAACATCTTCCTTCTTTATTAGTTACCAAGTCTAATTACCCAGCATCTTGTTGATCTGGAATCAGCTTCCTAAGTACAGATGAACAGCTTCAAAATTGTAGCTAATAGTCACTGGATTTGAAATAAACCATATGAGCTGTTTCATATCCCTATTGTTTTCATTTATTAAAAGCAATTGGGTTTTAGAAATACTTTCCATATCCATAAGGTATTCAGTGCTATTTTTCAAATTGGCTTTTTTTTTGAATAATACCTATCTTTAAACTTCCATTTGATAATTCTACTAATTTCATCATTTAGGAATTGATATGATTTTTCTGAAAACTGCTCTACAAATGGCAAAAACAGCTGTATATTCCCTTCACAAAACCTCAACACGGCAGGTAAGTCCTTCATTTTAGTAGGGCAAGCATTAACCAGACCACAAAATAGTTGGCATTTAAAGATCACATCCATAGCTTCACCAGTTTGTTCACACCTTTATGGGTTATGTTTGGAGTAAATACTAATAACGTCCAATAACTGTGATCTCACACACAGCAAAATAAGTATGTGATCTAATGCTTCAGCTTGAAAATCAAAAGCACAAGAGACTTCTTAAACAGGTATGGGGGTGTAGAAGTTTGTAAGACAGGGTAGAAATGAGCTTTTAAATTTACCTGTATCTATTTAATATTGTAGCACGTTCAAAAAAAAGCAGATGAATGGGAAGTGAAGATGGAAGTCATAGCAGGTAATATTGTTTTTAACAGAAAAAAAACCCCTTTGTTGGGAGGTAATATCTATAACACTACTAGCCAGTCATAACAGCCTAAGGCAAACTTATGTGTGATATAACACTGAAATGACACAGGCTTTTTTTAAATATCTACCTGACTAGAATACAAGCAGGCACTTAATAAAGCCCTGAGTAATGCATATTCTGTGCAGGATTAGATTGCTTCCTCGACTAGATTTTGTCTTCAAGTGGAAGTTACCTCCCTTCCTGCTGCAGGAGATCGTTGCTGAAAAACAAAAGCAAAGCAGAGGTCAGTTCTCACAAAAAAGTATACTGGCCTAGTCACCTAAATATTTTTGTCAGTTGTTTAAGTATCTTCCTAACTACCAATAGCTGGCTGCTTTATACAGTCATGGAATTTAAGATATGAAGTTCCACAAGTGCTTGAAGCACCACTGCATTTCAGCTATCCATTTAAATGCCTGATGTGGAAAGCTTAAATGTTCAATCATCATGTAGTCCAGAGATCCAAACCGTTGTCACGACAGGCCATAACAGAGGTGGGCATTAGAAAGAGAAGTACATGGATATAGGGTTTAAGTGACCAGCAATCATCCTAGTCTAACAGGTATTCTTTGTACCTTTCACAGAACTTAGATTTGATCTACCAGCATCATACAAGTTCCATAAGAAGAAATCAGTAAGTATAAAACCCGAGAAAATGCTGATGTAAATAAATTCTCTTTCTGAAATTTTAAGTTTTAGGGCCATATGTACTGGATGAGGGATGCTTACAGCACTTGAGAGTTCACTCTGATAGCATCACAATCCACTGGTGTTACTACATTTTGTAGCTGAACAGTGAAGGGAATCATTATAATGCCAATCAAAGCTATACACAAAGATTAAAAGTAGCACTGCAGCTAGAGGTGATAAAGCTAAAAGTAGCCTCATTGACTCCACCCTTAATGGCTATTTGCTTAATCCTATGATTATATTGCACTTGATTATATACCTAAAATGAGTACAATGTAGCAATGCTGAACTGAAATCTTACTTAATCTGAACTAAACGCTGAAGGCCAGAGTAACTGTTACAGCTGTAGCATTATTTCAGTGTTCCACGCTCTCTACTGCAAATAGCTACAGCCAGTGAAATCACTCACAGAGCCATCCTGGGAGGAGCACAAGGAAGCAGTGGACTTCATCCCACAGTTAAAGATCTAGGCAAACACTTAAGTATGGAGGCTTAAGCCCACAGGCAAGTTCCCGGGTACTGAATGCTGGCCTGGAAGACACGTATCCCCTCTCTTACCATAGGGGAAGTAAAGAGGAGACTGAGCAATATTTTTAGAGTTTTAGGTATGTGGAATAGCAAAAACTAGAAGCTTTATTCAGCTGTACCTATGCTCTTGGTGACTTACACTTAAAATAGTTAAGTCTGTCTGTCATCTTTCCTACTTCACAGTTGCAGTGTTATACTACATTAACCAGACTTCAGCTGTAAGCAGTTTTAAGTTCTGAATTTATTGCCAGCTGCTATTGAAGATAACCACGAGATTACAAAGTCCAAAACCTTTTACATTTGAATGAGATGCCAGAAAAATTGAGAGGATCTGACAGTATAAACAAAACTATAAATATAAAAGTTCTCCAGGGTTGTATATGTTAAGAGTAAGCATGCTTCTTAAACAAAAGAAAGCTGTAACCCAACAAAATGAAGCTTTTCTCTACTTGTAGGTTGACATTGAAGTGGATTTCATTCGATTTTCTGCCAAGAAACTCCTGAACTGAAGCATGTCTTTAAAACATACTGAAAATGGAACAATAAAATCACTCATTTCATTTTTTTATTATTTATTTTAGTATTACTGAGTCCCATCTCCATTTTCTGTTTTCAGTTGTTTTGGTGCAGGCTCCTCCTTTTCTGTTTCCTCTAATGGTCTCTTCTTGGGACTTGCAGGTTCTGCAAGATTGAATATGTAGTTATTAAGGGTAAAGGAAAGCATTACCTGAAAAAAAAAACTCTTCCTGACATGTACGTTCAAGGATGAGTCCTGGTTATCTACAGACACTTCTACACTAGAGGGTTTATTTAATACTGTGACTTAAAGCTTTAAGATGTTCCAAAACACCACCTTTGAAGAGCTTCATCCCTGTATAACTCTATAGCAGGAGGGCAGGTATGAAAATGAATACAAACTACCAGGTTTCACTGGGTGTTAGTTAAGCAGACGCCAAATCCAAGGAACAAAAGCTTAGCTCTGTCTTCTCCAAGCTAAATACTGACAGGCAGAACTACTAGTCTTCTCATATGCTCAAAGGAAAAAACCCCACACTAAAGAGACCGGGTCTGTACATTTGTGTAATGCAGCTGACAAACCACCATCTTTCAATGCAGAATGCTTTGGACAGCCTAATAGTATAGTCTTACCTATCTATTAATTAGTATCTTATGAATGCCTTAAGTAATTAGTAATCTTAGTATGATTTTTGGACAGTTCTGGAAGGAATCAAGCACAATACTCTTAAAGTTACTTTACTGATATTGACGAGGGCAGAAATACTACAATGCACAGCCAAATCTGAAACACTTATGAGTACTTCTCCAGAAAGTAGCTCTAGGTACTAAAGAAGCTGCATCTGGTGCACAGAATGACATACCTGTTTTAGTATCATCTTCACCACCTCCTTCTTCATTCTCAAATTTAATTTTCTTTCCCTGAAATTGTATTTTTCCTTTTTGTGTACCCTGTGGTATTTTCCCCCCTCTTCCTTTTCCTTTAATTTTGCGTCCTGTGGAGATAAAAGAGCAGGAACTTCTTATCATTTGTCTTTTAATTGGCAAGCTCAAAGGAAGACTTTACAGTTAAGTGAGCGTGTAAGTATATATTCACTTCTTGCAGTGAATTTCATACAATGCCAACTTGAGAACATTATAAAAGAAGGAAGGACCTTTTGTTTTCTGTTTCAGCAATTCTTGCTGATCTTCCAGTATTTTTTTCAGAGCTTCTTTCTCTGCAACTCCCTCTAGCACTTCCCATGCAACATCCTTGTTCCGAAGCTGTAAGTTTCCATTATGTGCTGCTTTGGCTTTTTCCAGAGCCTCCTTGGCAATATCCTTAAACAGGATAATTCCCTTAAAAAGAAGAGTGGCATCTGCATTTGAATCTTGCTGCAAAAACATTCAGCTAGAATGATCAACACCATATCCTGTGAAGTACCTCAGTAAATTCATTACTCTTGCATGATCTAAAATATGCCTGGCTGAATCAAAGCCCTTAGGCTGTCCTAATGAACAGTCTCAGCTTTAGCCACCAAATAACAAGGCTGGAACCTTTATCTGTTCTTTTGAAAGAATTTAAGGAAATAATTTAGTTCTCTGAATATTCTGAAATTGCTCAAAACAGTAACTTACTTGATTAGATAAGAGAACAAGCATTTAATTATTCATTTTTGAACTTCAAAACAGAGATCTTAAGTTCTTGTCTAGGATGGTACTGACCTCCTTTGCACCTCTGACAAAGTGTATCCACTTGATTTCTCCATGACCAGAAAATACAGCATGGAGATCTTCTCTGCATGTTTGGTCATCTAGATCACCAGAAAACTTCAAAAGACATCCTGTCTTTTCTTCCAGAGACTTCTAAATGAAATTTAAAAAAATCAAGCATTATCATTGAAGAGTCAAGCTTGAATATTCATATTTTCCTCCTCAATCCTAAGGCTATTAAACATAATAGTGATAAATAAGCAATTGAAGTTACAGTAATTCTATCATTTTTGCTACATAACTTAGTTATTCTGATGTCCAAGTCTTGCAGTGTATCCTCCCTCCTTTTTTTAAGTTCCCTTTGCTTACTGTGATACACTGATGTGGAACTTAGGACTTCTTTTCCCTAAGAGAGTTACACTCTTTAAATTCTTCAAAATTGTTTTCTGAAGGCTGATACCTCAGGTTGAAAATCTGTATAATATTGATTAAATTCTTAATGGATCCTTTAAATCCTACAGAAGAACCACTGCCTCAATGTGCATTCAGGATCAGTTCTGAACAGGTACACATGCCTAGTAATTTGAATTCAGTACATGAACCTTCAAACAAAATTAGTCTATTGAAAGTAAGATTAAACACCATGACAAAAGTCTTACTGTAGGTTATTTGGAAAGGCTGAAGTGACTTTCTAGAAAGTGCTCTGTATTATCATTTCAAAAGGAATATCCCGTGTTAGCTTTACAAAATTTTGGGCATGGATTGAAAATCCATACAAAAGCAAGCATTGCATAGTTTTCAGATACAGATGCTTAAGAAAGAAACCCATACCATTTCAGCATCTGCTGCTTGTTTCTGTTTTTCTTCTTTTTCCCTGTAAAAAAAAGTCATAAGTCAGTTCAAGTGTGGTCAGACGAGCAAAACCAGGCACTTCAGTTGATGATAATGACTTACTGTCTTGCTCTTGCTTTTGCTTCTACTTTGTTTTGTTTCCTTTCTTCATTCTTCTTTGTACAATACTCCTCCCTTTGACAGAACATAAGCTAAGTTAAAAGTATTCAGTTATAGTTATAAGACAGCAATAGACATGAAACAATTGCAATTATTTTTCCAAGTTGAGGTACTAGTCTCCAAAAGGTACAGCTATCAATACTTGTACAACAGTTTAGAAACTTAACACTTCCCAGGTCAAGCCAGTTTCTTGCCTAAATCCATACCGACCATTATTAGTTCACGTAACAGTTAAGAGGACTTACTTGAAAAGTACTATCAGCTCTGTGTCTTTGTACTTTTGATTTGGTATCTCTGTGAACTTCTTAGCAGATTCAACACTATCAAAAACCGCAAATATTGAGCCCTGTTAAATGTTAAGAGACATTGAGTGTTAGAGTAATTGAAGAATGTTGTCCAGGGGGGATCCCTGCCCCAGATCTAAGTGTTCATTGCAAGAGCTACCTTAAATGTTCTCTGCAATGTTCTCCTCATTTGAATGTTTTCAACTGGACCTTTATCCTCAAGCCATTCTTTGATATCGTCAAGAGTAGCATCTAGTGGAAAGCCTTTCTGCAAGACAGCAATGAGGTTCATTTATCTGTCAAAAACTGTTCTTAGAACGTAGAACCTATCTAGTATGAGTTAATTCAAGCTTTACTCATATGGTTTTCAAAGTCATGCAGAACAGCAGAGAGTAAAAGAAGAAATTTACTTACAACATATACAGATCTGTTTTTAATTGCAGCCTTATACTGGTCATTTAATTCAGGAAGGGGTTTATTTGGAGATCTTCTGATTTTAGTTTTGTCTTCATTTATTTCCATTAACCCCGTTTTGGATTTTCGTAGCGCTTCTACAATAACGCTAAAATCTTTTGAAAGGCGACTTAACCTATTGAGTAAGCAGACACAGGTTATTACAAATACACTGGAAAGCTGAAGCCAGATTTTAAAGCAGCAACAGGGATTGTACATGCACACCAGGAACATTTGGGCACAACTAGAGATGAGTAGCTGAAATTTACTCTTCTAGCCACATTAGTTGTACTTTGGTTTACCTGTTGAATTTAATCATTACTTCTAAAGGTACCCAGCCATCATCTAGTTTAATCTGTTCCTTTAAGAACTTGTCTCTCGGTAGATTGTGATTGCCAAAATAGTACTGTAAAAAAAGAAGGGAAGGAGGGAAAGAGATTTGACTTTAAATTTTCAGACTTGAAAGCTCATTTACATCTGACAGCTTACTGCAGTAGATTGAGACATACCAAAAGAAATTGATCAATTAGGAATCTTGAATTTATTACTTCCTGCTTTAATGTGATACTTTGTTGAAAGTTAGCTGCAACATGTAAGGTGTAAAAAAAAAAAACAAAACCCGAAAACCACACAAAACCCCACATACAAGCAAAACCCCACAGCAAACCAGTGCTTCATTCAATGGGACTATTGAGGCAAAGAGTCTGCAGTTTTGTTAGGAAAGGAGCGAAGCTGATTCTGTTAACCTCAGAAGCAATCATCACCCAGTTTAAGCTCTGCAGAGTCAAAAGTCAAATTTGTCACCAGCAGATTCAGGTTTTACTCATTTAAGGAATGTATAAGCAAGAATATTGTATTTGCACACTGAAAAATCATACACATAGACTGGAATTTCTAGGTTTCATTCAAGAAAACACCGCAAGATAAAAATCGATTATTTAAATTTGTTATTTTTAATTTTATTTAATTACTATGTTCTTATTTTGATCTTATCCAGCATGGGAACACAGTTCAGTTCAAGACAGACAAGCTAATCAGATTCTTTTGTTTACAAGCAGTCATCTAACTAGGGTCAAAAACGTGAAGCCACAGGGCAAGTTGGAATGTTTCCACCAATGTATCATGGTGCTTTAACCACTCAGTGCAAGTTTTGCAACAATGTATCTCCCTCTAGAATGCCTCAAACTCTCATGAACAAAAGCCTATTTTTGTCAACTATTTTTCCCTCAACCTCTGTGTTTTGTTTGTTTGTAATATATAAATAATGGCTCCATATGGTAATGGGCATCATCATGCTATATTTTTATCCTTCACGAAAATCGTTTTGTTCTAGATGTCTCTTTAGGTAATAGGCTCAGGTTTTTTTTATTGTAGGGTAACCTTCCAAGCCTCTAGAGAGAGAAATAGTTAATCCAAAGTAGACATACAAGATTAACTGTAATTTTTAGCAATAAATTACAAAGCAGTAAATCATAATACCAAGTTATGCAATGTGGTAATATTTTGACCAGCACAGATTCCCAAGTAGGAGGATTTTTCCCCCTAAGAAAAACTAGGCATATAGAATTAAAATTCACCCTCTTCCTATTTGCATAGATAGAATAACCCCAGTGAAAATGGTAATAAATTGTTTAATGATACAGTCACTTGCTATAGCACCTGAAATGTGAGCAAGTCGAGCCTTTTCTGATTTTGAATGGTGGTCTTACAAGCAACTCTAGACAAGTGTAACTTCCAACTTAAACTGCTATTGTGACTATCTTAAAGTATTAATTACTTGTCATAGACCTGTGACAGACATTTTCTAAAGAGCTGAAGATTCAAGTCCAAGTCCCCATAAAGTTGATTTCCCATTAGCTAGGTCCCTGCCAACAAATGCCTCCAAAACCACACTTCAGTCCAGATCTCAAACTATAAATTAAACTTACCTCAATTTGCTGACAGATTTTGCTTTCCAAGATAGACATGTTTTCACCATTTCCATTTTCAGCCATTTTCACCAGCTGTGTTGAAGAGAATACAGAGCAAAAGCATTTACTGAATAGTACTCTCTACAGACTTACAGAGCACTGCATTTCACTGCAGCCTCATCTAAACACGGTACCAGTCAGGTGCTTTAGCCTTATGTTTATGCCTATGAAGCAACACGACTGCAGGACTCCAAGGGGAAACTATGAAACAACTGGGGACCTCCCTCAAGTAAAGTACTAGGGTTAAAGGCATTCTGCATTCAAGATAAATTGCAAAAATGCTGGCACTTCACAGCCTTATTTGTTATTTACCTTTTTCTAGGCTGAGGTCCTCAGTATGTGCCTAACAGCAGCAACAAAGCTGAGAACCAACATTTGTTCTTTTGAGTCAAATCCAACCTTATCATTTTGTAAAAATATCAATAACAAAAACTTTCACTCCTACATAGGTATAATGAGAAACGTTTCTGAAGTTTGTCTCTTGTTTAATCTTTGAAAGTTCACAGAACTTATTGGAGCAAGGAATAAAAATATCTGCATTTACTAATACCTAAATCCTAAGGATGTCTAGTTCTGTCCTTCACAAATCTGTCAAGGCAGTTCTGCTTGAATACTGAATCAAGTACCTTTGGTAAAAGACAAGACGTTTTAACTTGGAAGCAACTTCTTCGCTTAACTGGCAGCACGTGTATGATCCCAGCACATCAGACATAGTCTCTAAGAAAGCAGCTACTGGCCAGAAAATAAACTGGGAACAAAAAAGGTCTATCTAGTTGCTCTTAAGATAAGGATTAATCTTCACACTATTCTTGAAGAAAAATGTAGCTTTATAAAGCTGTCAGAAATTGGTTTGAATTGATTTTGAACAATGAAGCAGAGATTTCTTCTTTCTCCCTTTGGGCACTAATACCCTTCCTAAATCCAGCTACAGGCAATGAAGTGGTTTCATGGCCTGCAGCTACCCCAGTTCACAGATCAATGATCACAAATGCTACTGGTGAAGATAGGTCTGCAGTTATGTCTTGCCTGTCTTATTGGGAGATTCAAGCACCTTCTGCTCTTCTGCCACTTACAAGACAGTAACATTTTTCAGAGCATCAGGATGACTGGCAACACGGAAGTAGGGAAAACCCCCCAAGGTGCCCTTGTCACAGGAAATTATGTTCTTCATCTGTTCTTCATCTGGCAGCCCCATCTTATTTTGGTAGTTTAATTCCCTAATCACTGTTCAGCCTACTGCAGCATTCCTATTTTCTCATCTTCCTGATCTTGAAACTGTATTGGATCCTTGGACTTAATCGTAGTTCTTTGGCACTTAGAGCTTTAAAATGTGCATCCCAGTATCTACTACTGGCCTTCCACCTGTGGGTAACACTGTAACACTCATTAAAGCATGATTTCAGAAAGTGTTAGTTGACTGCTATGCTCAGAATGTGAACCATTTGTCTATAAATCACTTCACAGAACCCAGGCCAAAGTACCCAAGCTGACAACTGCAGTTACTTCAGAGGTGTCTCACATCAGCCACCCTGACTACGGGAGAGGGGCAGTTCCCCACCACATTCAGGTGCAGGTACTATATTAACACACCCCTCTGCTGTCCCAGTACCCAACTGGTAAGAGAAACAGGTGTTGCATTTTACATTATACCAAATTTGGTGCAATTCAGTGGTAGCCTATTGTCTCAGTCTCAGCTTTTTCCATGGGATCAACTAATTGACCACTCTCCCACATTAGGCTCAGCTCCATTGCTGAGAAGAGAAAAAAAACACAGTCTACCTCCTTAGCAGTATTTTCAAGGTCAATACCAAAAAGTGTAAAATGACACAAGACCTAGTACAGGTCTTTTAGAATAAGCCTTACCTGGAAAAGCTTTTCTAAAAAGCATCCCTGCAGCTGCAAGTAACAACAAACTAAGCAAGGCTAAGAAAGACTCCAGCTTGCCATGCATGGAATTCAGTTCAGACAGTGATTGAGCTCTAACCTATTTAGAACAAAAGCAGAAGCAGCCTTCTAATTTAAGAGAAATTCTAGCCCTGTCTGCACATGCTCACTTCAGACTCTTTAGCTCAGTCATTTGGCACAAGACAACTTCTAGATCAATAGTTTTCAGTTGCTGTGCAGCAGTGAAGACTGATAAAAAGATCCACTGAACAGCAATCACAGCCTGAACTGCAAGCAAAATCCTACACAAGGTTTTATTGTAAGGGCTTTCTTAGTAGACCACACTGACTTGTTCCTTCTGTGTGCCAACCGTCTGTATCAGTACCACACAAAATGAAAACAAGTTAAAATAATGCAAGTAGCCATTAAATTAAACCCTTTAACTAGAACGGTTAGATCCCACATTGTAGGAGCTACATCATTCTCAAAGAACTATCAAATGGGTTTTCCTCTTACTAGCTATTTAGTTTCAAGGTCTGGACAAAGCTTAGTTGCAGGATGGTTCTACCATTACTGTAATAGACCAAAAGGCGTTTTTTAAGGGAAGTTTCTCCAACAAAGTAACGTGGAACTGTTACACATAGCATGTCTCGTTCTGAAGCCCCTGTGTAAGAGGTCTGAGCCTTCTAACCAGATTCTTATCTCAAAATACAGCTTTTTATTTAAGGGAAGGATTAGCTACTACCAGACATTCTCATAGATATTACTTTAACAGTTGTTCCTTTGAACAGAATCAGTGCAATGTTACAAGAAATTTCTTGTAAGTACTAATTTCAGTAACTGCAATGTCGGCCCCCGAACGGTGCTGAGAGACCATCAGTTTGCTCTAGGACACCTTCCCTCGCCCGCAGCACCCACACCCCCCTCTCCAGCCCGCGCTGCGCCGTGGCCAAGGCTGGGGCCCAGGGCACACCGGGGAGCGCCGCTCTCGGCCCGGGCCCCGCCAAGGCAGCGGAGACGCCGCCGCCGCTTCGCCCGCAGCGAGCGCAGCCGGTGGGAAGGAAAGAGACGGGCCGGGAGGGGACGGGTCGGGACGNGCCCCGCCGCCGGGCCCCGCCGCCAGCCCGCTCCGCAGCGGGGCCGGGCCTGCTGGGGCCGGGCTCGGAGCGGCCCCGCACGAACCTGCGCGCTCCGGATCCAACAACTCCCGATCCCGCTCCCGATGCCGATCCCGCTCCGCCGCTCCAGAGGCCGCGAGTCGGCTGAGCACACCCCAACAGCCCCCGCGGCCCGCCCGCCCCTCACGTGGGCGCCGCTTCCGGGGCGGGGAGGGGGAGGGGAGGGAATGGGAATGGAGGTGGGGATGGGAACGGGAGTAGGAGTGGGCGCCGCTGCCCCGAGCGCCCTTCCCGCCCCGAGCGGGAGTGGCCGGGCGCGGGCAGCCGCGGTGTGCGCGCCCTCTGCTCCCCGCAGCGCCCAGGCGGCCGCGGGAAGAGCCGCTCGGGGCGGGCCCCCGAGCGCGGGAGTGCTGTTCGCACCCTTTTGCGCGCTGAAAGAAAAAGTAAACTTAAAAGCTTGTATTTGTACAGTGCAAGCATACTTACATTTATTAAATAATGCAGGCATTCACTTAATTACTATAGATGTACTGTGGACATTTATGGCGCTACAAACACGAGGATTGCACAAGTCAAAATTTGAAGAAATGGTATCGGCTTTACAATTGATTTGATTTCTGTATTGGTTAATTTTCTAGTTTACAAGTGAAACAATAAAACAGTGTCTTCCATAATACAGGTCTTATAGCACAGTAACTCAGTGTTTACATTCAGCCATCATTTTCTACCTGAGCTCTGAGTTCCCATCTCCTGTAGGTCACTGACCAGAATCAGAATCCCTGTTCTTCTTGCTGAATGCATATTCCTTATCTGTGCACAAGACCTGATTGCAACACACCTTGGGATATGCTAGGAACATTAAAAAGGGCATTGTAGAGTATTGTGAAAATAGCACCAGTTGAAATTTATCACAAGTCCGAGTTGCCTCTGATCTCTATTTATTCTAATGCTTTCAAAATCTCTGAAAAATTAGGCCTTACCTGAATCTCTAGGTAATCATTGACTATGCCTGACCAGCACACTCTCCTGACATGGGAGAACTAAGGGCTTTTTTCCACTTTGCAGTTAAAATTGAGGCCAAAAAGCAGCAAATCAGGATGCCTGGGGGGACAAAGCAGACTCTTGAGTTCCAGTTCCAGCACCATCTTTCATGAACACTAAGCACCTAGTTTAGAATCAGTGAACAAGTGGATGGTGAGAGGTTTTGTTTTGTCAGTTCTCACCTTATTCTTAGATCCTTTCGCCAACTCATGACTGTCAATGACAGGACATAGGCCAGAATGAACCTCAAGGCCAGCCACAAGCAGCTGTTCTGTGCTCATGTTTTCCAGCAAACATGAAGCATCACAGGTACATAATTTGCACTGAAAAATTACATACACATGTTGAGTTCACTGTGGTTTTATTCAATACAAAGATCACCTTCATGCTTCTGCGATGTTGTCCTTCAACTCTCTACCTGCCTTTGAACAATGCTCAGCTGTGGAGATTTCCAGGAGAAACAAAGTCACGTTATTTCTTTCATCTGCCTGCCTGGCCCAAGCATTTCAAACAGCCTTAGAGTTCAATTCCACACACCTTTTTGCAGTTTAGAGTCTTTAAACAAATTACACCGGATCCTTAAATAGCTCTCGGTGGGACAGGTAATGAAGCAAAACACTGAACCCACCCACACATGAGCTTCTGATATAGTCAGGTGACATACAAAGACATCAAAACAAGAACTATATCTACACACACCACAGAACTTCACATCAAAGCTCAGAGTTGAGTGCTGCCTGCTACCAGCAGTCAAGTGCAAGTCAGAAACAGCATAAAAATAAGAAAGAACAAAAAAAAATGAAAATGCTTATGATCAAGAAAAAAAAATATTATAAATCTTACTTGCTTGGAAAGCTCCTTTCATTGTATCTGATAAATCCAATAAAACCAAAATTTCGTTTTGAGTGGCAGTACTGGTATGGGAAGTTCCTACCATACCCTTCTGCAGCCCTGTGTCATCCCTGCCTCTTACATCAATGTCTAACAGCTCTTTCTGTGGTCATTTTCTAAACTAGATTGGGGAACTGCTCAGTGCTAGAAGAGCCGCTCTGCTCCCCAAGGCATTTTTTTATTTGGATCGCTGCTATCAGGCCACTCAGAGTGTGATCCATTTGTCTATAAAGCGCTTTACAAAAATCTGCTTTCTACACAGAATTTTAAGATCTCGTATTACGTTTTGGAGAGAAATAAATAAATCAGGCCAGTAGACTGGTTAGCATTCAATTCCTCCATGCATATCAGATTTTGACAAGTTTCTTCAGTTGTCGTCTTTGCTCAAGTCATAGTTCAGCACTTCCAGGAAAGATCAAATGGTATTAAACAATTAGCAACTTCCCAGTCTCTCTGATTTTCTCCTCCCATTTCCCACAGACACCAGTCTTGAACGTGGTATTAAAAAAGTTACCACATTAAGGCTTTTCTCTGAAAAAAAATCAATAAAACCCACAAATGACTGTGCATCATCCAAAGATGACTGCAAAACCTCGCAGAGTCTTTTTTCATTTCTCATGTGCAATGTCAAAATGAGTGTAAGAATGGCAAAGAGAATACTTTTCTCAAACGCTCTTGCACTGCAGAACACTCCTCTTCTTATGGAAAACCAGTGCACACTTTTGGCTTGTGCTCTGGGGCTACTGCCTGACATTTCTTCCCTCATTCCTAGCCCATGCTCTTCTTTGCTCCGGCACTTGAAGGTAGAATTGGAGGCATCCTATAAATGCCCATTGCTGAATGTGACAACCTAATTATCTAAGAGATATTGTGCTGTATGTACCATACATTCAGCTTGTGGCAGAGATCCATTTCTATAGCTACCTTCAGAATAGAAAGATTTCTTCTTAAGCCCTGCAGTACTTAGAAATGTATTTTGTTTGACATTTCTCATCTTAGCACCAGATCACAGTTTCTCCTAGTGATTAACAAAACCAAATCTGTTTATCACAGTAGTTTCTATGTAGCTGCACAAAGTTTTATAAAAGAGTCATTTGAGAATCTTCACAATAAAGAATGATTGGACTGAAAAATATATGGAAATCTTTTTTACCATATCTATATTTCTGAGTTGTTTAAAATGGGGGAAAAAATATACCTACTTTTCAACAATGTGCGCTAAGAGATTGTGTTAGACCACTTGTTCCTGAGGTAAGCAGTACTATTATGAATACTGCATCTGTTGTTTTCTGTAACAGTGATTTGAAAATTAGATATTTACACATTATACACACAGACACAGCCATGTGACCGCATAGCACTGGGAAGATTACCTACTGCTTCCCATTTATTCAGTTCAGGGTCATATTTCTCAATACTCTGCAGGTATGTTCCTTTTGAGTAGGAATATCCTCCTGTGACATAGATGCATCCATTCATAACCACTGTGCCACACTCCATCCTTCTCTCCATCATGTGAGCCATCTGCTTCCACTCGTTTTGCTCTGGGTCGTAGCAGTCCGTGATTGTGGTCTGTCCACCCACAAAATAGATCTTGTTTTGTAATGTGATTGAACACAATCCGTATTCTTCAGAAAGAAAGGAACACAGCACAACTCAGCACAATGACATTAACTTACACTGCATCTACACGACAAACATTTGGCACCACTGAGGACAGCAGAGATTCTTCACTGAGCTTAAGAGATAGCTCAGGATTTGGTACACTTGGTAAAAGAAAGCCAAGACTTAAGTACCAGTACTTAGTGAGAATTGCTTAAAAAACTTATTGTTACTAGATGTAGAACATAGAAGAAACCCTTTTAAAATGAATATAAATTATTTTTGCTAAATGTCTATGAATAGATAGATTGTATGGAAAGTTATTTAGTAGAATGTGGACATCCCTTAATTCTGTATGTATATAGCATTTTTATAGAACAGATGCTCGAATAAGGTCTTCTCTTTCCCTCTCAGAATCTGGAAACGGCCCTTGTTGCCCTACAGGCATTTCTTGGTTTTATTAGAAATACGCTAAAACCTCTTAACTGAGCTTAAGGACTCCCAGGCACAAGTAATCAAATCACGCTTTTCATTCATTAAAGACATTCTTATTTACCTGGATGTGGACTGGTGGTGACTATACTCCACTCATTGCTACCTGAATGGTATCTCTGGATTTTATCGTAGGTGCAGCTTCCCCTGTACCCATAGTGACCTCCAGTTACATAGATGACTTCATGCAGGACACAGGCAGTGGCGTTTCCAACACCTGCACACAGTGTGAAAGTCTGGACTGAATGTGAGTAAAATAGACTTGTCAAGACACTTTATCAGTGTAAGTCAAGAACAACTAAATAAAATTGCAGTAACCAATACATATTGCATATAATACAGCCACACAATAGTTCACAGCATTGTTAGATAGTAATTAAAGTCACATTGTCACATTGGTTTTGGAATAGGGAATTAGTTTCAATATTTCACAAAGTGAAAGAGATGTTAAAAAAATCACTTATATGGAAAGAACAGAAATAATGGGAGTTGAGATTGTCCCGTGTCTTGAAGTGTCTTTTCTGATACTTTTAGTCATTCTCATGGTATTACTAATTATGCTATTGCATACACAAGGACATAAATAGAATAGAGCCATGTTAACTCTCTCTCTAGGACAATAAAACAAGGGGAGGCACATAAGAAAACTGGACAAAACAGGTGTGCAAAATATATAACTGTTCATAATGTTAGCATAGTATTTCTAATTTTTAAAGAAATAAAAAGAGAACAGGAAAAATATGTGAGAACACACAAACAATGGAAAAAGTTGCTAAAGCGTGGTTTTTTCCTGTTACAGATACCTCCAAAAACTCTCGTGTATGTAGAAAAATATTATATTGCATCAACTTAAATTTTCATAATTGTAAATATTTGCATTAATTTGTATGATGAAATGTATAAGTGCTTATAAATTTTATAACAAAATTTTACCCCTTCATTTGGCTGTGATTCATACCTTTTTAATAGATCACTATTTTGGCTGCTAGAAACAGGTATTGGTGCTTTTTGTTATTCTCATGCTAAAGATTAAAATAAGGATCCTGAATAGATGATACACAGAAAAACAAGGAAACTACATGCAAGAAGTTTTAAATAATGACACCTTTATAAATGATTGCACAGAAAATCTCAGTAATCTGGTCACATGTTAAAATAATACACTCCCTTTATGGAGCTTGCTCTTTGACCATCTACTGAATGAATCTAACTGCATATAGTTTTCTGATTTCTTTATAATTTTTACTCTTGAAATTTTACATTTGAAAGAAGGTATTACCCCTCGCTTTTCTACCCTAGTGTTCCATGGCACAGCCCAGCATAGTGTTTGGATGTTTGCAGTCTTTTGGCTAGTGAAGACCTGAACCAAAGCCCACCAACATTAACAGGACATTCCTGTAGAGTTCTCTAGAACTTGGATCAAGCCCTAAACGTGTCCATGGTGCATGAAGTCAACAGATACAAAAGGATCGCCACTGGAGGCAGATGTCATACAAAAGTTTACCTACCTTTGATCATGTTTGCAATGGGAAGCCACTTCTGTATTAAAGGATCATAGAACTCAGCTTCTTGCACTGGAGCTCCCTTTCGGTACCCCCCCAACGCGTAGATGCAGCCACTCAAGGAAACTGCACAGTGGTAATACCGTGCATCGAGCATGGGGCAGCCTTCTGTCCACTCGTCCCTCTCACTGTTATATATCCACACAGTGTCCAGGGCTTCAATGCTCTCTGTTCTGTAACCTCCTGTCACATATATGTCTGGTCCCAAGCTAGTGACCCCATAGCTCTCTCTGGTATGATCTGGCATCTCTGTTCCCTGGACCCATGCGTTGGTTAAAGGATCCCAAACATGCACTTCTGATAAGGGATGCCAATAATATCCTCCAATCACATACATGGCTGCTGTGGGTCTTCTGGAAAGACCTTTGGGATTGAGGTTGAGGGCATTGTATATGAGTGACCGTATCTTACGGTCATTGAGTCGGCATTTTTTTTGTAGGCTTAAAGCTGACCTCAAATACATGTTATCTAAGTCTACTTTGATGCAGCCCAGCAGTTCATAGATGTCTTCAATCCTTTCTTCCACATTGTGTGCAACCCAGTTAACAACAGCTTCAATGGCTGCCTCTTCTTTCCGAACATTGAGATTCTCTCTGGAAAGAATATAAGAGACCTTCTCCTTGCCAATATCCAGAAACTCTTCCTGCTTCCACACTTCTTCGAACTGCCATAACAGCATCCTCCTAGACTCTTTCTCTAGCTCTGAGCAATCATGATATTCGGCAAAGGAGTGCATCCCTATGCAGTTGTCAGTATCCAAATGCCTCACGAGAAACTGCTCACAGGCTTTCTTTACTGACACGAACTGGAGCAAGTCTGCAGCCTGGAGTAGGCTTTGAACATTTCTCTTTGTTATCTGGATCTGTGATGTGTATGCATAATTCACGAGGGCTTCCAGTACTGCGTGGCTGAGCCCAGGAAGGCTGATCTGGTTTTTGGATTTCTCTTTCATATCGGCTGTGAACATGGCTTTGAAATAACTGCTGCAGGCTGCCAGGGCGGCTCTGTGGCAGTGGAAGATGACCCCCGAAGCGCACTGCAGGGTGATGTCGGTGAACAGCCCGTCCAGGTAGAACGCCCGGAACGCCTCCAGGAAGCCAGCGGGGTGCGCGGAGTCCTTGTACAGGTACGCGTACTCCTCCTGCCCGGCCGCGGCCATCGCCGCCCCCGCTGTTCCCGCCGCTT
>VXBA01004711.1:187549-231262 GCA_013399895.1 Serilophus lunatus
GGAGGCAGGGGCGCCCGGCGCGACTCTCCCCAAAGCTGCCCCAGCCGCACGACGGGCAGTTTGTCCCCCAGAACTGACCTGACCCCAGCGCAGGTCCCGTTAGCTCCCGCGGCAGCGGTTAGAGGAGAGCGAGGCGCTCGGCACTTCCCTGTCTGAGGGTGCAGCCGCGCCAGCGCGGCTTTACTTTCGGCAGGGCTGCCTTCACCTGGGACAGAGGGAGAGGGTCGGATCTGGTCCCTATCGTGAGACAAACAGATTAGCAACGGCATCTCCAAAACAGACTTTGATATCGGCATCACTGTAAGAGAAAGCCTCCTTACACTTCGGGCAGGGCATGTCAGTCTGCTGCCAGACAAACAGAACTCTGCAGGATGCCGCTCCGTACAGAGTGCCACTTCCTTCAAAAACAGCGGTGACACTTGAAAGAGCATTTCACCAAACCTAGCGATCATCCAGAAAATCTGAATTTATGTATGCACGTGTGTATGTAAGCCTACTGCAACAAGGAAATGCTAGTCTTGCCAACAAATCAGAGACTACAACAGATCTATTTCAGTAAATACGACGAGTGTGCAGGACAAGGGTGGTAAAGCACAACCTGTGCTTAAACTGCTGCCTCATTCAGCCATTGGCTTTACCAATATTCTCCCTTTCCTTTTGGGAATGGTCCCTGGTCCCTGCTGTTCTCAGAATCATGCCCAAGTACTGCCTGGAAAACGTGAGCTACGATGAGCCAAACCCACACATACACACAAGGGGACAAACAAACAGTTCAGTCAGTCAGTGCCACAGTCCAAGTACATAGCTGGACTACAGACACAGATACCCTGTCTTAGCTCTGGGGTATGGGGATCAAACTAATACTAAGGATAACTTATAACTTACTAAGTGAGAATTCAAACCCTGACATACATTTGAACATTGGATTTTCTGGAATCAAGTAACCTCAGTATTTTTATTTCCTTCTGCACAGCACATCATTTGGAAGAAAATAATGTTCTAGATGGGTATTTCTTTCCAAATGAAGCAGATCTTCGACAGGTAATTGTGTTGCCAAAAGCAGAATGGGAAAGGATTCAGGGCAGCACTAGAGAAGCAACACACATCCGTGTTAAGAAAGAACAGGAAGAACCGCACTTAGGCTCCAAAGCTGCTGAAAAAGACCAGCCCAGTGCCACTCTGGTAAGTACATTTGTAAACAAGGGTAGTCTTTTTCATATATAGCAAAAAGCTTTTGCTTTTGAATACCTATTTCTATATGTATTTTAACTAAACTCAATTTAAATACATTTAATATCTAACATAAACATTGGTATTTTTTAATTAAAGCCAAATTTAAAAAAAAAAAAAAACGACCCAAAATTTAAATGTGATTTCTAATTTTGTCTGCACTACAGAGCCTAATACAAGAGAAACTTAAAGCCAAAAAATTACGTGAAGAAAAGGAAGAGGAAAAAAGGAGGTTAATTGATTTGGAAGAAGCACAGTTCCAAGCAGCAAAACGGAAGGAGGCTATTGATCATGCAAAAACCTACCTATCCTACCAGAACGACAGAATAAGACAGTTCCATGTTTGTTGACAACTTACAATTTTTAAATTCAAATTGTACTGAATGTCTTGAAAGACTTCTGGACACACAAATTATTTTGAATGTTCTCTTGCAGAGTGCACTTCTACTGACCAAGGTCCTAAAAGAAAGAGATGCTCAAGTTGAATTTAAAAAGCTGAAGTCAGTTGTTAACAAAAAGGATGAAGAAGAGGAACGTAAACTTAAAGAATGGATGCTCAGAGAGCAAGAAAAGGCACATCAGCGCCGTATGAATGAACAGGCAGTACGCAAATATCAGCTGGAGCAGTAAGTAATAATTAAAAGCAACCCTACTTTATTATTTACTTAAACTCCTCTCAAAAATAATTTCCACAAAGTTTTTACAGAAACCTGTTAATAATTTGATTCACAAATGCCACACTTTAAAAAGAAAAATCCAGACTGCCACAGAAGATCTTGCCCAAAAGGGAAAAGATGTAATATGCATTTTTAGTTGCCAGCAGTTTGCATGCAAAATCATCTCTGGCAGGCTTCAATAGGTTTGAGTCAAATCGCCATTCAAGTGCTGTTACTTAAAATTAATTGTATTTTACTCAGTTTTGGTTCCAGACAAGGAAAAGGGTAAACTAGAATTTCCATTTGCTCGTAACTAGTTTCCAAACTGCCCATCAGAAAACACATTACTGTCACTTTTATTCTTTCTCTCAGCATTTCCAGAAATCTTATGGAGGTGTCCTCAGTGGAATTTATAGGACAGACCCTGGTGGTCTGATTGAGGAAATAAAATTTCCCAAGGCAGGGAAGGGTTCAAAGTCTGGTCTTACATATTCCAGGCCCAAAATATAAATCCTTGCAGGACTTAGTATAGAACACTACCAGATGAAGCTGCTGCCTGCATGCCCAGAAGGAGAAGCACAGGTACAGTGGGTCTTACTGGGGAAATCTCGTTCTGTGAGGATGCTGCAGAGATAGGCCAGAACATTATGAATGCAAGGGTGCTAACGAGTCATCCAACTAAAACTCGTCACCACAAGACTGCAAACTGTGAGCATATCATGTAGCTCACTTCTGGACAGAGGACTGAGGGTTACCATTACAAACAATCATGCTGTTTTTCACCTCTGATATTCTACGTACCTTCAACTCAAAGCATCACATTGTTTGGTGCAAGGTACCTATGGTTATGCAGAATATAGATCTGTTCATCACTTCATCCAGCTCCTGGGCCATTTATTCACCTTTGCCTTATTCAGAATTAAGGAGCATGAGCATCAGGCAGATCTGGCCAAGCTAGAAACCAAAAGAGAAGGGGAAGAAATACAGAGATTGAACCAACTGTACCAACTGGAAATTCAGAGAGCAAAAGAAAAGAAACAGGAAGAAAAAGCTGAACGGCAGAGGCTGTATCATGTAAGTAACAGGAAAGCAGAGAGTTCAAAATGCTTGTCTCATCTTGGCTGGGATGGGTGCACTTGGCCCACAAATCTGTGGGCCTGCAGGCAATAGTTTGCTGACACCTTCAGCAGCATGAGATCAAATGCCTCCCTGCCAGTTGCAGGCCTTGTCTTTCCTCTGGGCTTTTGAGAAAGGCCTCTTGGAGGCTTTTCTCTTGTCTTTGTCCAAAGGGACATTGGTGGCACCTGATGTTTTGACTGGTCTATGATTAAGGATTTTAGGCTGTAGACATGAAGGAATATTCTTCTTGACTTGAGAACTGCATTTAAGTTTCACTTCCTGCTGTTCTAAGCCCATTTTTCTTTTTTAGAAAGAGGGACTAGCCAGAGACTGAACATATCTTTTTAACTTGTCTTTCTGTTTACGATTGGAGAGGTTTAGGAATTTAGTCAATGCCTGCTCATGTCATCTTTAATGTCATCCTGCTAAGTACAAAGTAGAAGTGCCTGTGAATGGTTCTGGCTACAATGTAAAACACAGTTGTTTTTTTTACATGGAAGTATAGAAAACTCCTCTTCAGCTATGTTTTGGATTAAGTTCTTAGACTGGGATAGTTTTGGAAGAGGTGGGCTAGGGGCAGCATGGTCTGTGTGGGTGTTGGACAGTCCCATGCCTCCCACTGTCCCCCTCTGTCATGTCTGTGAATGGGAACATGGGATGATGCTTTCTGCATTGCACAGCATTTTTTTTGTGCAATGGATTGGAGATGCAGCTTTTTGATGCTCAATTCCCCTTCTCCTTCCTTAGATCTACCATCTCCTTTTCATGCGTGTTTGAATAGGGAAACAGAAGTAAGTGGAAGTACTGAAAAGCCCTTTCTTCTCCCTTTGAAAGAAACACAAGGAGACAGAACAGGGAGTGATCTTTGTCAAGCTGCTACCCCAGTCACAGATATTCTAAACATCATCTGTTACATCAGAACCATTTTGCCCATGCAGGAGTATGTAGCTGACCAGAAAATACTCAAAGCAATAGAGGAACAAGAACAAAGGGAAGAAGATAATCGGATCAAAGCTCATTTTAAAGCAAAGCAAATTATTTCCTGTATGAGAAAAAAGAAAGAAGCCGAACTGCGTAGGTAGGTACACAGCTAGAGCAAAAATTGTAAATAAGCTAAACACTATACTGTAGTAATTTTCAGAGCTTTCAGACTCATGATGTAACACAATCAACAATCTACAGACAGAGAGAGTTAGGAATTCAGGACAAAAAGGAAATCCTTTCACAGGTTCCTCAGGTGTGCGAGGGAGCAACTTTTCCATCCTTCAAAGTAAAATACTTACAGAAGCGCAAAGACCAGTGTGTTGGGAACAGCGATTTTCTTATGGCCTGTCAAGCTTCCACCTCCTCAACAATTAAAGAAAATTAAGATCCTTGACAAAAATATTTTTGAGTATAAGCTATATTTCTCCGAGTGAGATCAAGAAAAATTATTTGCCTTCTTAACTAGGCACATAAATTAATCAACTACCCGGGGAGATGGTTTATCAATTTACCATTGAGGGTACAACATGATGATACCATTGAGTTAATCTAAGAGTTTCCTTCTCTTCCTGCTTTTGGCCACTACTCCCAACATTTCTTTCACAATGGGAAGATGCTAGGTGGACTCTTCACTGAGTGATCAACTCATTATTGCAACAGAAAGCTGGTGTTACAAGAAGACAGGGAACATTTATTTGCTAAATCAAATAATATAAAAAAAAAAACAAACAGAAGGAACACAAAGAGATCAATGAGCTGGGTGGGTGGGCCAGCCAGGGTGGCAAGAGAAGACTAGAAGCAGGATTGCTGAGTTTAGTAGCTTCAAGTAGACTCAGGTGTGTTATGCTGGAATGTTATGGAAGCTCATGTTTTTCTGCAGACTAATACAACAACACCAGGACAAAGTCATTAGTCAATTAGCTAAACAACTTAATGAGGCATTAAAGATGGAAGATGGTCGACTTGCTAGAGATGTTGCAAAAATAGAAGCTGAAGAGGAAAATAAACGCAAAGAGAAAGAAGCAAAAGAAAAGGCTGCCCTTGAATCTATTGCTGAACACAGAGCCACTGTGGTAAGAAACCTGGGCTGATTTGAGGAGCCTGGCCCAGATCACAGCTGATGCAGGGCACCAGAGCCACCAACAGGCTTCAGCAAGTCCACTGATATCTTTGCTGGGGTCCCCTCTCCCTTTCCCACTTCTATGTTGGGTGCACATCTGCCAGAGCTGCTGAAAACCCTGGGCTTGGGGACTGGCCTGCCACAATAACTGTGCTTATGGGGTGCTGATAAAGGGCTGCTTCTGCTGAGAGGTACAGCTTCCAGTTTAGCAGGCCAACTCCTTGGCTAACTTTTTTGTGTGTTTTGTAAACTGCAGATGAAAATGAAAATGGAAAAGGCGAGAGAGGAAAAAGCAGAGGCTGAAAAAGAATTAAATGTGTTAATGGAAAAAGACCGCATCTACCAGGAAAGGGAAAAAGCCAAGAAACAAGGACGACAGGACACAAACACGGAAGTGCAGAAATTTCTGATCCAGCAAATGGTAAATAAAAGAGCCATGTCAGCCCTTACAGAAAGTAACGCACACCTAAACCAACAGCACTAGTTCCTGCTGAGAGAAGAGAGGAAGATTTCTTTGGTTTCTTTTTTTTTTTTTTTGTAGGGGAGGGGTGTGGTGTTGTTTGTTGTTTTCTTTAAATCATGTGTGCCCTGCATATGCCAGTGCTGGGGAGCAGCCTCCTCAGAGCATTGGTACAAGTCAAGGCAAGTTTGCAATGCCAGATCACATCCTTTTCTGTGCCATGATATTCTACTGCTGCTCTCCTCTACCTTCCGAGCAGGTCACCAAAAAACAGTAGCTAATGCTGTTGTTCACTCTGCTGTTTAATGTACCCTTTTTAGTACATTACAGGAGAGAAGTGGGAAGAGATGACAGGTGCCAAGTATTAGTTACAGTGCCACAGATCTCCTGTGAGCTTTCATCCTCAGCAAGCTTTACAGGACAGTGATCTTGGAAAAAAAAATAAATCTTTGTTATTCCATTTTGTTCATCAGGCTGAGAAGCAGGCAAAATTACAGCAGGAAAAGCAAGCAGACTTGGACTACGAAGCTCAGAGAGAAGCTATTGCACTCGATAAAGAGCGTGAGTTTCAGAGCTATGCTCAGCAAGTCATTGAATCAGAGTCCAAGACTACACATCATCTTTATCCTCTTCTCAAAGCACGCAAAGATGGAAGAGGACATGAATGCAGGCTATTTTTCTGAGAAGAAATAAATACTATTTTCTAACCTTGTAGCTGTAATACTAATCAGGAAGTTAAAAACGTAACATTTAAACTAACCAGCAAGGAAGTGCAGAAACTGTTTTCAAGTTAAAAAAATACCTTTTTGAACCATACAGGCAGAGTTAAGCTGTAAACGATTACATAATGTTCCTATGAATCTCGAAGTCCATTTGAAAAAAAACTTGCCATAGAACTGGCTATATTCTCAAAAATCCTCAGCTTGTATTTCATGTTAGTTTATTAAACCTGAGGCAAGAATGTATGTTATATAATTGACTGTCACTGTAACCCACTCCAGTCAAGAGCTCATTATTACTACTATATTTTTAATGTTCATTGTTCTAAAAATTCACTGTCCCGGGTTTTTCAGATCTGCAATCGAATCCCTAGTGTAAAAGGTCACATTTTTCACTAGCCTACTTCCAGCATTCCCCATAATAGAAAAGACCAAACCAAAACAACTACAGGAGAAGAAAAAAGAGAACATATGTGAAAATTAGAGTAGTTATAGCATGCAGGTTTTGTAATATTTTGCAATTACTCCTATAAAACAAATGTCATGTTATAAATTAGTTTTATTACATGAAAATATTAATGAGATTTAATCACAGCCCTTAGAAGGTCACCTAGGAGACAAACAGGACCCAACATAGCTGTAAATAGCAACTACAAAAAGAACATGTCTACAGGAGACAATATATCTGGGCTGTTCTTGCAAAAAGACTAACAACTATTGAATCTATGGTAAATAGATCCAATCTGAAATTGTTTCTCAGATTCCTCAGCAGATTGCTTTCCAACACCCAAGCTACTGATACATCTTCCTCCTTAAGATTAATTTCTTTGCTGAAATGTTAACATTATTCTCTTGCCTTGGACAGTTTGGGTTTCCTGCAATGACTTCCCCTACCAGTACACTGGGCTTTAAACGGGGTATCCTCCTATCGTGGTGTCCACGGGAAACAAAGTCCAGGAAGCCTGAAGCTTTGCTTTGTTGCACACAACCTTGTGTTTCAGCCCCCAGCCGCCAGTCTCCGTTGGCCAGACTATACAATTGCTCAAATCCTAAAAAGAAACCCCCAAAAACACAGAAAAAACCAGACCCAAATTAGAAAAGTTTTATACAAAGGCTGCTTGCTAATATTTTAGTTTGGAAAATGGGTCTTTTGTGTGTCCTCGAGTTTCTGAGTCTGGCTCCCGAAAGCCACAGGCCTTGGACAAAGCACGGGACCTTGAGAAAGGTAAGAGGCTCCCCCGGAGGCGAACAAGCTGAGGACAGAGCAGAACTGGCTTTACCTCCCGTACAGTGTAAAAATGCCGGGTGTAAGGTGGATGTCCTCCTCCCTGGGGGCCGCAGTCACCTCCTCGAGGAGTATCTTCCAGGCAGGGCAAGGGAGGAAGGAACTTCTGGAAGGAGAGGGAGGAGGATTGACCTCGCCCAGCTCCCAGGGCCGCCGAGGGCGCTCAGCCCCAGCTCCAGGCAGGCCTGGCGCCCGGCCGAGCCCAATCGCCACAGCAGCGGCGGGCCGCGGCCAGAGCAGAGAAACAGAGACGGGTGGGATGTTTGAGCCTCTTACCGAGGGGAAACAAGTACCTCACGAACCGGCTGCGGATGAGAGTTCAGGCACCGACTCGCGCTTCCTTCCTTCGTCCCTCCCTCCCTTCGTCCCTCCCTCCCTTCCGGGCAGCTCCCGCGCGGGGCGGGGCTGGGCGGGCGCGGTGCCCAGCCAGCGCCCGCCGCCCCTCCGGCGCCTTTCCCCGGCGCGGGCACGTGGAACGGAGAGAGGGCGGCGGCGGGCGAAGGAGCCCCGACTCCCCGGGACAGCAGGGGCATCACTGAGGATTCCTCGCTCTCTCCCTCGGCAGACGTTCCGTTTCCTGGGGAGGCGGCGGCGGCGAAGGGCCGACGATGGACCGCGATGGGCCGGACGCCGCCCGCCGGGAGGCAGAGCTGGAGCACGGCCGGTACTTGAACCGCCGGGCCGTGGCCCGGGAGCAGCTGTCGCAGTGAGTCCGGCGGTGGGGCCCCGGGAGTGCGGCGGGAGGGTTTGGGTTCCGAGCCTTCCCGCTGCCCGCCCGCGGGGCTGTTTGGCGCTAACCCGGGGCGGCGAGGCTGCCCCTGCCCCGGCCGTGCCCGCCGTGACTCACGGCTCTTCAACGGTGGCTTCAGATCATTCTCGCTCCGCGGTCAGGCTGGAAACTTGTTACTTCTCCTCAGCCTCTGGATCCTCTCTAAATGTCCTCCAGAAACGTTTCTTGCTGTCAGGGGCGAAATTAAACATGACTCTATATTCCGGTACTGAGAGCAAGAGGCAAAGTCTTTATTATTGCAGCTTCCCCCAGCCCAGAAGCCTTCATACATTTAGCCAGCATGGGCATCATGGCCATGTCTTGCATAGTGCATGGAATACAGCTAGCTGGCAAAGGCTCAGGTTGTACAGGGAGTGGGTTAACAACTAAACAGGCTAATCAAATTCAGTCTAATATTAGAGTCCATGTACTGGTCATGTTTGCTTTTGCTAGTATAGACTTCACCAGCACCCTCAGACTAGAACTGAGCTTTGGCCAAAGAATGTGGAGGTAGAATAGAATTGCAGTTTTTATAAACTATGTCCTTTATTCAATTCCCTTTTCTGATACAGAATTAAGGAGCATGAGCATCAGGCAGATCTGGCCAAGCTAGAAACCAAAAGAGAAGGGGAAGAAATACAGAGATTGAACCAACTGTACCAACTGGAAATTCAGAGAGCAAAAGAAAAGAAACAGGAAGAAAAAGCTGAACGGCAGAGGCTGTATCATGTAAGTAACAGGAAAGCAGAGAGTTCAAAATGCTTGTCTCACCTTGGCTGGGATGGGTGCACTTGGCCCACAAATCTGTGGGCCTGCAGGCAGTGGTTTGCTGACACCTTCAGCAGCATGAGATCAAATGCCTCCCTGCCAGTTGCAGGCCTTGTCTTTCCTCTGGGCTTTTGAGAAAGGCCTCTTGGAAGTTGTATCATGGCACCTGAGCTTTGACTGGTCTACAATGGAAAAAGTTTGTGACAGACAGCAAAGAGATTGTCCTTGACTTGAGAACTGGATTTAGGTTCCATGTAATTGCACTGTTTAAACCCACTTTTCTTTGTTAGGAAGAGAGAAATAGCCTGATTATCATTATGTTTTAAACTTGTCTTGCCGTTTATGTTTGGTGATGACCTACTTACCCCACCTACCGTTTCCTGCCCATGCCTGCTTGAGCAGAGAAAGTGAAATGGAGGTACTATGATGATTCATTGTCATATGAGAGAGTAAGAGGAGAGAATTCCCACTAAAACCCTAGCTGCTTTTTCCTCCCACCCATACTTCTCACACAAAATATATAAATTTAATCCCATTTCCCCCTACCTAATATATGCAAAAAAGATATACATGCTGCCAAGCTGGATAAATGCTATTACAAAATGCCTTATGCTTTACATTTCAATGGTTCTACAGACTCTTATTGCCCTTCAGAGTCTGCACTGTGAGAATGGTATATGGGATGGGAACAATACAGTTGGTGCCACTGGGGAAGTAGGGGAAGGAGTATAAAGATACTGTTCTTGGGGTTTTAACTACATACTAATGTTACTTTTGTTGTAGCTTCTCATAAGGAGATCATAAAAATTCTCTTCCATCTCTGTGTTTCTATCTTCTGTAGCTTCTACAGTGATACAAAGAACTCTTCATTATAGGCTAGGCCTGAAGTCTTCATTAGAATTTTTTTTCAGTTCATGTTTTAAAATCTCATTCTACATGAAAATAAAAGTAGTTTTCCATTTAAACAGGAGTATGCAGCTGAACAGAAAATATTTAAAGCTGAAGAGAAACAAAAAGACAAAGATGATGATGATCGTATTAAGGCTTATGTTAAAGGTAAAGAAATGATGGCTGATCTGATGAGAGAAAAAGATGCAGAGACTAACAGGTGGGTTTAGGGATACAGTTTTCAGTGTTAAGATTCAAACATGCAATTTAATTTTGTGAAAAGTGTTACTCTCAATTGTTATATCAGCAAAATCAGAACTTGGATGAAAGGAATTTTTCTGTAATTAAAACTTGAAGTAGAAAGTGCAGAAAAACTGCCTGCCAGTTCAGTAGCAATTGGTGCTGTTGGGGGTGTGACTGCTGATGTCAGTACCAGTGCCTCAGATAATCTGAGTGGATATCCTGGTGTGTTGCAGTAGCTCATGTTCTCCTGCAGGCTGATGCAGAAGCATAAGGACAAAGCTGTTGAACAACTGACTGCACAGATGAGCAAGACATGTAAAATTGAAGCTGATTGTCTTGCTAAAGGAGCTGCAGAGGTAGAAGTTACATACCAAATGAAAAACAAAGAGAAAGAAGAAAGAAAACAGGCTGCCATTGAATCTATTGCTGAACACAGGGCCACTGTGGTGAGAAACTTGGGCTGTTCCTACTCATTTTTCTGTCATGTACTTGTACTTCTGAATACTGTTTGGAAATGCCAGTTTCTAGCACCGTCAGCTTGAGTGAGACACACATGTAGGTTCTCGCCAGCTGCCTCTGATATTTACCATCTATAGTTTCAGAACTAAATCCTTAAAAAGGTGCAAATGGTACATTAATGATTCTCTCAAAAAAAAAAAAAAAGCAAAATTGGAAGGCTCTATAATCATTGCTAATTTATGCAAACTCTGCATTGCTTACTCCAGCTGAGGAGCCTGGCCCAGATCACAGCTGGTGGCTCTGGTGCCCAGCATCAACAGGCTTCAGCAAGTCCACTGATATCTTTGCTGGGGCCCCCTCTCCCTTTCCCACTTCTGGCACATCTGCCAGAGCTGCTGAAAACCCTAGGCTTGGGGACTGGCCTGCCACAACAACTGTGCTTATGGGGTGCTGATAAAGGGCTGCTTCTGAGAGGTACAGCTTCCAGTTTAGCAGACCAACTCCTTGGCTAACTTTTTTGTGTGTTTTGTAAACTGCAGATGAAAATGAAAATGGAGAAGGCGAGAGAGGAAAAAGCGGAGGATGAGAGGGATCGTAATCAGTGGATGACAGAAGATGGCATCTACCAGGAAAGGGAAAAAGCCAAGAAACAAAGACAACGTGATGCAAACATGGAAGTGCAGAAATTTCTGATCCAGCAAATGGTAAACAAAAGAGCTGTACTCTGTCAGCCCTTTAGAAAGAAGCACACTTCTTTATCCATAGTACCACATCTCTTGGGTGGGAGAGAGAGAGAAAGCTTTTTGTGTGTGTGCTGTGCATGTTTTGTTTGCTTGTATGCACTGCAGCTGCTGATGGTGGAGAGGTGACTGACTGCACCCATGCAGTTAGCATGGCCCACAAGGGGCTTGGTTGTGGAGTAAGGAAGTTGCTGCTGAGAACTTGACACGCACAATGCATGTGTTTCAGAGGTTTATACGCTTCCTCTTAGCAGTAGAGCAGAAGCCTTTTCCAGGCTGACTTGGCCAGTGCTGGTCAGGGAGGATTATCTGGCAGGGCTGATAATAAGGCATCTACAATGACAAATCACATCCTGTCCTGTGCCATTATGTTATTTTTTCAACTATGCACTGCTGTCCTCTCCTATCTTCTGGGCAGGTCACCAACAAGCAGCAGCTAATGCTGATGTTCACTCCTTTCTTTAATGTACCCTTTTTGTGGGAAGTACATTAGGGGAGAGAAGTGAGGAGGGATGACACCAAGTATCAACTAACAACATAGATTTCCTGTACCCTCTCTAAGCTTTACAGGATAGTGATGCTGAGAACAAAATACTAAGTTTTGTTATTCCCTTTTCTTCATCAGGCTGAAAAGCAGGCAAAAAAACAGCAAGAAAAGCAAGCAGACTTGGACTATGATGCTCAGAGAGAAACTGCTTTTCATCAGGATCAAGCATTTTCGAGCTAAAGACAGTGAGTAACTGGATCAGTGCCATTACTGAGTGTAATTCTTATTCTCTCCAAGCATCCAAGGAAGGAACAAGATGTGTCCTAACTAGGGTAACTGCAAGAGTGGTGGAATGGATACATATGCAATATTTAAAAAAAAAAAAATAGGGGGGGGCTGGAGTAAGCAGGGAAAATGGTTGGTGTAATGCTGTTCAGGTTCCTCCTGCCACACGTACATGAGCTCCCAGCTTGCTCCAGACTGAACAAACACTTGGAATTGTGCAGGAATATTAAAACCTACTTTGCCCCTGAATGCCTTGCCTGAAGACAGAGCCTGCAGAGATCCAGATATTGTCTTGGTCAGTCCTGGTGTTGTCTGGGCTGCTGCACTCTGGGCAGCAGAACATGACTGGGTGGAGCTCACTGACTCCATACTCACGTCAGTTAGTATGGCCCATTATTCTGTAATGTGAACCAAAACACAGTAAGTAGGAACCATCAAGAGACTGGTTTCAAAACCTCACTTCTGACCTAAAGTAAAATGCTAACATTGCTGCACCATCACCTAGAAGTCACACAGAGTTCTCTCCAATTATCTTGAATTAAGTAATTTTGGAAATTCTGTATTAAAAAAAAGACAGGACAATTAGCTTGTGGCATTGTTTCTAAATACTTCTTTTTCTTAGTTCATTAATGAAAAATTTATTTCCCTTCTCTCTGAGCCAGTGCTCCTTTTACTACATCAAGCTTTTTCTCAGCAAGCAGAAAGAATGGAAAGTTTTAATAAAGCCTTTTGATGGCTGAAGCTGAAGCCTTAAGAAGTATTGACTGCAGCAGAGTAGTGCTGAAATCTGCAGAGCTCAATAATGCTCCAAATGCATCCTAAATGCATATTTGCGCATGCTCACTACAATGAAATTGCTGAGTTAAGTGGGTTTTTAACCTCCACAGCAACAAGAAACAAGGTAGATTGCAGCCTCATCTCCTACTCAGCTTCCAGAAACACCCTGTTATGCAGATGACGTGTCTGCTTTTGAAGTCTACAGCCTGCTTCCATGAGCCTTATACTCCTTTTACTTTGAACATCTGCAAAAACACTCAAGTATCAGAAAACAACTCATTTCAGTACACCTGGAGCAAAGCAAGAATCCTGTGTAAGTTTAAAGCATGTTGGCTAAATATAGATTTGTTGACCCAAATTCAGCATGCAAAAAATCCACAGGAATCGTGATGTCACTATTCTGTCGACTTTGAGATGCACATGCTTTGTGTGCTTGCCTTAAACGTCCAATTCTAATTAATAATTTTCTGTGGAATTTCTATAAGCACAGTATGATGACCATAGATCAGAACAGCCAGAGGTGGTGGAATCATTGCCTGTGGAGGTTTAAAGATGTCCTGTATAAGGCAGGACGTTGGTCTAGCTGCTCATCGGAGGATCTCTTCAGCTGCCACTTAAAGATAGCAACAAACTATAGGGAGATTAACTACACCTGAGAACGGAAATGGCTGGCCTGGATGAACCTACTTTGAGAAATAATTTTACTAGTAAACTTTAAAGCACCCTCTCAGATGGTGCTTCTTCAGGGTGTTGTAGCAGATGAGCATCTTATTTGAAGGCCAAGACCTTAATTCCTTTCTGTTTAAAATAAGTGAAGTTGTGGCATAGGTTTTGTTAAACTTGCAGTGTGTGAAGTTTCACTCTCTTGCACTGCCTAAGCTTCTTTTTGTTTTATTATAGCCCTTGATATTAAGGACTAGATACCTAAATAGATACATAAATGATTCAAACCTGCCCTCTCATCTGTTAGGCCAATCTCAAAGAAGTAGTCTTAAAGCACAGCTGTTTGTAGCTGGTTGAAACTGTTTTGCATAAACCAACCTAACACATTGTTTTTCCAGGGGTTGCCTCAGCTCCCATACATCATCCAGAGAAATGCACAATTCTGTTAAGTACTGAAGGGCTTGAATATCAGCACCACAGGCCCAGGAAAATTCAACTTTGCATCTCTGCTAACATAATAGTGAATGCCCCCTCAAATGAGAAGCATCTGATCTGACTCCTTTTCTGTGTAAAGGAAAAATGGGCAAAGGTTAGAAAAAAGCAGTATGTACTGGAAGAAGCAAGAGTTACTGAGCAGACCAGTAGAAACCCAGGAAATGGCACCGTGGACAAGGGCGAAATTGGACCACCTTTAGTAAAGCTTATAGGACAAGCATTTTTGCACTAGTTTCAGTTACTGCACCTACTATTAACAGTACCTTTAATTATACACTTAAACTTGGTTTCTTTTTTCTTAAGAAATATATTTGACTGCTATGGAAGTATCTACAAGGGAATAAGAAGCTAGCCACTCTGTCCTTTCAAGTTCTATGTGCCTGCAAAACCTACTACTGCCCAACAGCTGAAGCTAACTCTGGAACAAGTTACAAAACATGCTATTTGCCAGGACCTGCCCATACTTAACTTCAGCTCGAGAAACAAGTGCCACAGCTCACAACTGTTCTGTAATTAGTCTAATTTTATTATGGAAAAAAGCAGTAGATTCATTTTCTAGAAAGTCAAAAGGTAACTACTGAAGATAAACTATCAGTACTGTACTCCTTGAGTATTGTTGGGCCTCCAGGCTCGACTAAAACCTTTTTGCCTTTAAAAAATCTTATTTAGCAAATAATAAAATGGAGTAAGCAGTTTAAAACATCTGTATGTAACAGTAAGATTTATGTTGACTCTGTCTTTTATTTGTGACAATTTTCTACTTAATTTTACTTTGGAGAATTTAATGGAAGGTAGAAATACTACCTTGAGAAGTTGTGGCACTGGCTAAATTTGTAATACTTTACGGGGAAGAGATGTCTGCAGCAAGACTGTGTTTATCCAGCACTCCAGCTACCCTTTAACTGTAGGAATGGGAAAAACACTTTCCTGCTTTCTCTTAAGCACTCTGCTCAGCCAGGTTGCCAGGCTGTCATCATGCTGTAGGTGACTTTTTAGAAGTGTTGCTAATGGCATGAATTTTTCAAGGGTAAGAAGTAAGAATTACACGAGAAGTACATATGCCACCAAAATGGAAACCGTACCAAATTCAAATGTTGCAAAATGCAGACTGATATGCATTTTCTTTAATAATTTAGCTAAATACTACATTAGGAAAATTCCTATTTTCTGAAAGAAAAAAAAAAAAAAGGAAAGTACATATAGCAGTTCTTTAGATTTCCATTACATTGACTCTAAAAGCATGAAGATTTGTTACTGGTATCCTCCCGTTTAGAACAGGAGGTACCACCACAAAAAAGCCCCAAACCAAACAAACCAAAACCCTCTCCCCCAAAAAATCCAAAACCCACAAACAAGCAAAAAAAACACTTTCACAGCTGCTGCTCTGATAAAGGACAATATGTATATATATCTATATATATATATAGGATAGTATGTATATCTTTAGATATACATATCTTCAGATTTTCTATTACAAGTAAAGTCCTAAAAGTGGGAATATATGTCTATCAGAAAAGCAATGACTCTACTATGCCCCTAGAGGTGTGTCCAAAAATACTTTATTTGCTTCAATAAATCAACAGTTCCAGAAAAGGCAGCTAAAGGACTGCTTTGTTTGTGTTTACATTCATCTAAAATCCACTTGCCAGACTGACATTATTACAAATCAGACATTGTTAGGGGATCACTGCAAAGTCTTCAGGGCATCTGACAAAACTGCAAGAAAAGCCTGTAGTGTGGGACTTCAAGGACAAAGTGCAAAGTTTCAGGCTAAAATTCTAACAAACAGATAAAAGAGTTAAAATGTAACCATCGCCTTTTTTCTTTTTTAAAAACAACCAAGGGAAACAAACAGCAACAACTGAAACACTATGTCTGTGTTAAAGAATGAGCAGACAGCAACACATTTTTTACAGGTAATAGTGTCTACACAACCTTACGTTCAATCTACTTCCCCTAGCAAGAATTTCTGCTTTTGAGTTGATGAAAATCCTGCATCGAGTAACAGTCTCTTTTTCATAAAGCTTGGGATGGTACTGCCAATGCTAAATTCAGCATTCCACATATACATAGGCTGTCTGGTATTAGGAAAATGTCAGTACCTATTGGTAATACAACAGAGAAGGCATGTCTAACTCTTGGAAGTTTTTTCAAGCCTGTACACCCACTTAAACATATGTTTACAAAGTCCAGTAATCCCTGCCCTCATTTTATCTTGCATCTTGGGGTTCACAAACTTCCTGGAGTAGGATACTCTACAACTTCTTTCTGCACTCACAAGGAAAGATCAAAATTGGGTTTTTTTCCCCTCTGGTACACTTAAGTATTGCCTTCAAATATGCTTCCAGATCAGTTCTCTAAGCCAAAAGCCCGTGACCTGTGACACAGGTGTCAAAGATGGCACAAGGTGGTTACTGTGAGCCTGAGAACAGGAAAGTTCTGCCACTGATGCAAGAAACAGTTCCAGGACTGCCAAGAGGAGTATTACTGCCTCCTCACAAGGCAGCACGAACTGACTGCTACCTGGGGACATCTTGCTGTCCCTGGAATCGTGCTTCAGTCCCACTGATTTTCTAATCAACATTCTCAATTTCCAATTTTACAAAGACAAGGATGAATCTGGCAAACTCTCCCTCATACAAGATTGCAGTTGCGTGTCAGTTTAAACAAAGTGATTAGCACTAAGCCAGTTTACCATCAAATACAATACAGGCAAGGGATGCACTCATGCAAAGGTCAACTGTATCTCCCACCATGTGCAATTTAACGTAACCAGCTTTAAGAAAAATGTGCATAAAAACCAAGAAAATGAGCTTTGTGCCACCAACTCAGATGAAGCTTTAACATGCTATGGAAGAATTAGTTTATTTAATTTGTACAAATAATTTTCTCAACTGTATCAAAGAAAAAAAGCCCAAATGAAAGGGTATACAATTACATCTTTCGAAATAGCTACTTACAACTGCAAGCTACAATTTGATGTAATCTCCATTTTGAGGTTTTAAACTAAAAACTGATTTTTAACAATTTCTACGTATTGCTGACTGCTTGTATTTTTTCCCCTTCTACAGCAGTCATTATAGTTGCAGATTGTTTTGTTTGCATGCTTATCTGAGCTTTACTGGCATTGGCAAGAATATTCTCAGTAGTGCAACCACACTTCTTCAGCAATAGACTGCTTGTGTCTTGGCTCCATTAAAAATAATGAAACAACATTGCAAACAGGTTTTAAATGAGACTCTGAAGCACATGGTATGCAAAGCACAGTATAAATGCTCCAAGAAAGGCTTTGTTTAAGCTGCAGCACAATTTTCTGAAGCGTAACTTCCTTTTTCTTACTACAGACCCCTAAAATAGGGCTAAAACTTCTCTGAAGTTCTACAAAGGTCAGACAGAACAGGCCCACTATACAGGTCTTTAGTTCACTCCTGTAAGTTAAGTACCATTCACTCACATGTGGACTTGGGAACATTTTTAAAAATTCTGCATAAAATGACCACTTCAACACAAAATTCATACTAAAACAGGGAAAAACCATTTGATAGCCAAAGCAGCTCCACTAGCTATTCTGCTAAAAAGTAACTCTACACACTTCATTTTCTTCCTTTAAAAATGGTGCTTAGTCTGTTCTCAGTCCTCGTTTTGCTTTCAAGACATAACTATTTTCTTTTAGAATAACAACTGCTCACAATGTCAAGCCAATTCTTAGCAATTCTGGTAATCTGCTGTAAACACACACTGATTATAAAGTGGATTATAAAGCGAAAACATTGACAAGCTTATAACAGAGACAGTAAGAACAATAAGTTATGTCATACAGTGAAAGATTTGGCAAAAATTTTAACTATTACAATATTGTTTTGCTTTGACACAACATTAATGCTTGCCACTTCTCTTCAGGACTTTCAAGATTTGCCAGCCCTTGGTGTGAATAGTTCAAAGGACTGGAAGGAGTGTTGGGGTTTGTAGCAAACCTATCCTCCTCTTGGCCCCCTGCGTTAGTTACCACGTACCCGCTGCACTCTGGGGATCACACATACGGGGACACTCCTGCAGCAACACAAGCCAGCCTCCTTCTCTTTCACATGAAGGTGTGGTGGTGAAATAGAAACTGGGGTGGGACCTACAGGCAGAAGAGGAAAGCAGAAAAGGGAGGGAATTGGTTTGAGGGACACATACATTGTAGAAAATGAGAAGGAATTCACAGTATGGTCTTTAGAATGAGGGGAAATGAGAAGGAAAGCAAATTTCAGTTTAAAGAAAATAAAATATTAAGAGCCTGTCTTAAAACATTACTTGAAATTCTGTTCCAGCTACACCAAAAACCAGTATTGGAGAATAACAATAGTTTCCTCTTAGACTTAAGCAGCAGCAGTTGAAATGATTTCCTGGTTTCTTACTCTGACACCCACTGTAAATTCTGGTAATCTGTTTCCTCTCTGTGCATCCACTAATTAGCAACTGAGGCAGGGTACTCTGAAGCATCCAAGTTGAATTTTCTGCAGTAGACAAACATGAAAGCATGGAACAGAAAAAAGTTACATGGCTGAGCACTTTTTTTTAGGACAAGGAAATAATTCCCAAACACAAATGGCTGCCTTACAACATGAACGAATTCTACCGTTGGCAGTGACAGAAATACAAGCAGTGAAGATTTACTTAATTCATTTTGTGATTACAATGAAACTAACGACTTGCCTCTACAAATACATTTCCTTAGGATTTATACCTACTGAAATACAGATGTAGCAACATGAGTAATGGGCAACTTGCAATATTCTCCTAGCTTTAAGATGACATATAGTATATCGGCAGCTTTCCTCTCCACACATGGAACAAACATCTTCACAGGCAGCCATTGCTTGCACTGATCTATGTTCATCAGGTAAAAAATAAATGTGGCATAGAAGGTACCTTTCTATTTGACAACACAGAAGGATACATAATCCAACAAAATACTTAAAAACACAGCACACTGTATTACACATATAATGTTTTTCATTTCAAGTTTATTAAAACTTTAGCAGTACAAATGATCCAGGTTTTAGATTATCAAAAGACCAAACTGAAGTCCACATCTTTAAAAAAGGCGTTCCCCAAAATGTCTCTAAAACTTTGAGACAATGGAAACATTAAGTCCACAAACTCATCCATGCCTGTCATCATCTGTTCCAGGACTTGTTTCATGATCAGACTTTTTATCCTTACTAGGGGCGTGATCTCTTTCCTGACTCTTGGATTTTTGGTTTATTTCTTTTTCTGCTGAGGATCTGGTCTTTTCCTGTTCTTTACTGCTGTGTGAGTATGATTTTTTTGATTCTCTCTCTTTGCTACTTGGTCTCTTTTTTGAGTCTGGACTTCTATCCTGATCTCTACTAGACTTCTTTTCTTTGCTGGATTCAGGACTACTACTTTCATGGCTTTTTGAACGCCTCTTCCTTTGGCTTTCACTATCATTCCTCTTATATGAGCTTCTACTTTCCCTGTTTGAATACCTCTCTCTGTTTCTGCTTTGACTTTCATCCCTCTCTGAACTCCTTGAGTCTCTCCTCCTCCTGTTTTCTCTGCCTCTGTATTTATCCGGTGTACCTCTCCTTTCTCTGCTTCTTGATCTTCCTCTTCTTCTTGTTTCTCTATCTCTATTCCTTGAATAGTCTTTACTTCTACTACGATCTCTGTCTCTGCTTCTTGATCTTCCTCTCCTACCCCTATCTCGGCTTTTGCTTCGATCTCTTGTTCTACTGCTGGAACTATGTTTCCCTCTGGTGTGCTCACGCTCTTTGCTTCGTGACTTACGTTTCTCCCTGTCTTTGCTCTTCCTATGCTCTTGCTCATTACTTCTTGAGCCTGCTCTTTTACTTCTCTCCTTGCTCCTACTTCTTTCTTTATCTCTCCCTCTAGAATCATAGCGCTTTTCTTTTTCTCTACCTTTCTCATGGTCTCTCTCTTTGCTTCTTGATCTTATTCTCTTTTCATCATGTCTACTGTGCTTGGAGTCTCTTTCTTTACTTTTTGATTTCTCTCGGCTTTTACTATGGCTTCTAGATTTAGCTCTCTTCTTGGCCTTGCTTTTGTTATGCTTATCATCTTTTTCTGAATTCCTTCTTGTCTCCCTGTCTTTACTGCTGGATTTGTGATCTTTTTTCTTCTCTTTTTCTCCTCTTCGGGTTGGACTTTCAGAAACTTGTCTGTGGTCTGATATTTTTCTCTCTCTTCCTCTTCCTGGGCTCTTTTGATTATCTTTCTTGGTTTCATTTATTTCACTCCTTGGAGAAAGAAAGATAAAGCTTTTTAAACTTTTTAAATCCCCTCCACTCTGAAAAAATAAAGTCAAAAGTGAGACAGCTTCACCACTGAAGCTTAAATCACATCAGGTCCAAATATGTATTTACACTAGCATCAGTAAAATCAGACATAGTTAAGTAATGGGACAACCAAGTCAGCACCCTGTTTTCTTGAAAGCAACCGTAATTGAAAATCCAAGATGACAGGTATTACTATTAAATATAAAAAACCCCCCATAAAAATCAGCACATATATTCCAGAGAGAAATGATCTTACTTGTCCCCTTTTATCCATCTTTCTCCACTAGACACTCTCATTCTTTGAGCTCTTTGCATTTCTTGCCTCCAATGTGGAGGAGTTTCACTGCGTCGGAAACGATCTCTTGACCTGGATCTGGAAGGTGTCCGGTAACGCTTCAAGGCAAAAAGAGAAAACTGTGTCTAAGTTTGAATTTCATGTGCTGTGATACCTTAGCAGAGTTTTAATCCCTGGCAGTCAGCTCTGCAGAGCACCTATCCCAACATGTCACATGTATATGCCAAGTTTACACTGACAAGTTACCAGCTTACTGAAAACTCTATCTGACATTCAGCCAAAGCAGCAATACAGAATGCCAGATCAAATAACTGTTTTCAAGGTAACTCCTATTTCAGGATTTATGTAGTCTAGTGAGAGGTTTTCTGTTACTTTTAATTAGCACAAATGCAACTCTTTTCTAACAATGAAAATTCTTATCTTTGACAAAGAACATGAAAACAGCCCTTCAAAATTTTTAAGGATTTTACTAAAAATCTGAGGGATAGAGTCCTCATTTACTAAAAACATTTGCTATAAGCAGCACATAGCATATGTCTTCACAACATTAAAAGAACTCATTTGACAGCTCCCACCTGCTAAAAAGGGGAGAAGTCTTTTCACATTCCTGGCACTGATGTTATACTGGTTCTGTGTCAACTAGAACCCTTTTTGAGCTAGTTCCATTCACTAATTCAAAGAATACCACATTAACACAAATAAAGCATTTTTAGGTTTTTCTTTCATCCCCTCCTTCAAACAGACTCAGTATGCAAAACAGGTTAATGAGTTAAATTTTCCTTCCTGTCTTCCTTAAGCCTCAACTCCCAAATCAATTATGATGCATTTTTTTTCCCCATCAACTGTTCTAATGGAAAGGGTTAGTAACACGAGCAGTGAGACATTGCTTGTTTATTCTGGAGAACAGATTGTAAACAAATTGTTAACATTTACCCTTGGTCCTCTTCCTTTTATTTTCCTTCCAGATCTGGTCACTAACAGTCTCCTCTGGTATACTGACTGTGAATTCGACAGATTACTAAAAATAATTTAAAAACAGTGATATTGTTTATTACATTAAGAAAGAAGGAAAGAGAAAATAAAGCAAGCTTTAAAACCTCTTTAGAAAATTAAACTAAATAAAACCACACAATTTTATTTTACTGCAGATAGTAAAAAACACAGAGCAAAACTTCAGATTTTGTGACCACAGAATATTTTACAGGATTTCCAGATTTTTCCATTTTTGAAAGGAGAATAAATTAAAGATTGGACAGTTATAATAAATTCTAAATGAAACTGCAATGCATTTTACTTTCCTTTACTGGAATCAGTCATTATAAATTTGTTATTCCACTTCCAAAGTCTAAGCCTTTGTTCTAGGTCAAAGACAATAGTTGCTAACAAAGGGAGAAATCCATTTTTACTTCAGCAGTGCTCTCAACGTGGAACTGCTTAATACAGAGAAGACTCAACATTAGAGTTTCAAAACAGTAACGTGACCACACCATTGTCAACATATAGTCAGACAAAGCAGATACATTACCTTTCTCTTTCCTTCTCTCTGCTTTTCCTCTCTTTTTCTTTCTCATCTGCTTTAGGAGGACTTTTCCTCATCAGGAACCGGTTTTCAGGTACAGGAGGAATTTCTTCAGGACGGACAGTAGATAATGGCTGTGCTTCAGTGTTTTCATCTTCACTTTCACTGGAGGAGCTTTATTTTTGGATAAAAAAATTATGTAATTTGAGTGATTTCGATGAGGGAAGACCTTTCAATCTATTTAAATAATTTAAAAAAATCTCTTAATTCAATACAAAATGATACCATGAGAATCTCATAAACAAAGTTATTTCCAAAGTAACTTTTTTCCCCCGTAATATCTTTGCTCCAAAATATGCAACCACAGTAGATTTTTGACCAACACTTTTTACCTATTAATTCCAATGGTGCAACACTGAACATACATTTACTCTCTACTGAAATACAGCTTTTTTGGTTTTTTGCTTATTTTCTTTTAAAACACTCTCAGGAGAATAAAATCCAGATTTTACACTGGCATAGAAAACTGTCTACAGACCATTGTAATTCCAAGCAGTTTACAAACTTGAGTGAAATGGGTTTAGGCCAACATAAACAGTGTTTATGCAGCACTGCTCTAAGTGAACACTTGTTATATTTTACTTCTAGCTTAGAAAAATGTAACTTACGCTGACATAACTTGTATTTCCCACTGAACTACAACAAAACTGTTAGATTAAAAATAACACTAGCAGAAACAAGAGTGCTTTCGAAGTTTTATTATCTTCTAGCTGCAAGAGTTTTGGCAAATCAGACAAAAAATGTTAAGTATGTCAATTTATTAATTTTATGTTTAATTTTGCTTCTATTTCTGCACATTACATACTCCTAAACCTCACTGCATAAAATTCAAAATGGATTATACAGAAATTAATTGAGGGAAACAAGCTATCACCACCCATTTCAAATCAAGCATTCCTGCAACTTTTCAAGCCAAATAAGTCTTAGTCCCTTCCTTCACTCCATTACAAGCTGCAGCATATATCCACATGAAAACTACCTTCTCCATCATATCAGAAAATTTTTGCTTGTATATAGAAACCAACTGTCTCTCCAACTTCAAAACCTACTTTGCTAGTTCACAGATTCTGTAGTTAGAAGACAAGAAAATGGTACTGTATGGTGTACACATAACAAAACAAAAATCTTAAAAATGACCTTTTCTTGCTTTTCTTTCTCTTTTTCTTTTCTTTCTTATGTTTCTTGGAATTTTTTTTGTGTTTCTTTTTTCGTTTTTTAGATTTCTCTTCTGAAGCACTCTCAGAATCCGATGATGAATCAGAAGACGATTCTGAATCACTTGAACTTTCCGAGTCACTGGATGAGGAAGATGACTTGTGTCTCTTCTTTTCTTCTTTCTTGGCTTTAAATCAGAATAGCAAAGACACATTTTAATATCAAATACCTCTAAACTAATCTTAGAAAAATCAACTTATCTAGTATCCGTCTCAGCTTCTCAGAACTGTGTCATGAGACTACTTCATCAAAATACTTAAGAACAAATTGAAGTTTTGAAGAAGGCACTGTTTCTCCATAGTACAATAAAGGATATGTCTGGAAATATGTAAGAAATTTCTAAAGCTTGGATTTATTAAATTTTAAGTATAAAATTTGTACTGTCAAGAATTTGCAGAACCATGTAAGTTTTCCAATGATGTTTTATACAACAAAAGCTAAACATAATTAATAAAAATGTATTTACAAAATGTTTATTAAAAAAATTCTTTGGCTTCAAGTTTAACCTATTCAAATCGCTAACAAGAAATTCTGAAATAGAAAATAAGTAGCAAAGACTAAACTAAGTACTTATTGAATGTAGCTCATATCCTATTCTGTCAGATCTCACATTCAGAATGTGGTGATACATAAGTGAAGAAAGAATTCCTCTTCACAGTGATTCAGAACACTCACTTCCAAAAGAACTGGCTGAAATAAAACAACTGAATTAAAATAAGAGGCTTAATTCAGGTAACTGCATCTTGAACTCTTTTTCTATGGTCATGCTCTTTATGGATATTTTTCTTCCCACCCTCTAATGTTACTGAATCCCCACACTGGTAGAGAGGATGAAGTTCAATCCCATTGCACTAAATCTCATTCATTTCTCAGACTAGGACCACAGACAAGTCATACCTATAGGACTCATACATGATGTTTCTATGTGTTTATTCACAAGCCTCATTTGATACAGGCTTACAAAAGCCTGACAACAGACTGAGAAACAACCTCTGTACTTCACAGAGTATATGAATCTTCCAGGTCATTTCTGGGTGCAGTATAAACTAGCAAGTAGTATTACCAGTTTAGGACAGTCTGCTGATTGAAATCAGCTGGTCTCATCAGATATTTTTAGGGCTTCATGCAAAACACTTCCAAAAGACAGGTCTTACTATATTTCTTGCTTCTCTTGTAGGTCCAGATCAAGATAACTGCTCTCTTTTCTCAAACTTTTGCTCAACATCTTTTTTAAAGAACTACATTTACTAAAAAGTCTCTGTAATATTTTAAATTACTTTAAGATTGTCTAAATACATATACATTCACAGAATGTAAAAAGTACATGTTTATAAAAGAAAACTGAACATTCTTTTACTTAATTTGAATCAAAGAAGCCTGGCATCACACAGGCTGAGTGACAACCAAACAACAAGGAATTTCACTGACCTGTAAATACTAATAACACAAAAAGCATTACAAAAGTCCAATGCTCCTTATCTGTTCAACACTCTCAGTTTTGGCCCATTCAAAGGAAAACCACGCAGTTTCTATGTGCCTTCGGGCAAAACAAGATGTCTCCAAGCTCAATTTCAGAAGTGTCTGAATAAGGCATTAATAAATGCAGTGATTTCCTGTTGTTTCTCCCTCCTTCCTATGTTTTAAAGTGTGTCAGAAACTATCTATGACAGTTTTATCTGTGTTTTTGTAACAAGTTAGGTATGTTATAGTTACTACTTTAAAATGAGTAATAGATAAAAATAGAGGTGAGTTAGTGAGCAACTACCTCAACAAACATAACGTGATTCTTAATATGCAGCTAATAATGCCAATGTCAGATGTATTTGGGAAATCATGGGGCAGGTAGGGAGTGAAATGACAAGGGGGAAAAAACCCCAAACAAAACTAAAAAGCCCAGAACTATTTTTAGCAAAGACAGAGTATCCAGCAACAGAGTTTGGATATGCTTTCTGCTGTCATCTAACTATCTCTGTCCAGCAGCAAATGCTGTTTTGAACCTGGTGCTGGCCAATTACAGATCACAACAAATGAGACCAATCCTGTAGCATGAAGGTCATCGAGAAGCAGACTCCTACAGTCCAACTGTTCCAGCTCATTACCTTCAGGATCATGTTTCAACTTATGACCACATCTGAAATAGATATATCACTTCCTACTCCATTCACTGTGACCTACACTATTTGCCAGACTTTGTGAATTATATGATCATGCTGCATGACACAGCCAAGTAGTCTCTGCATCTCAGGCTGTCAGGGACTGTAGCAAGTCTCACATCAGCCCTGTGACTTGAAATTAAGAAATGACCTGGCCAGAAAACAGTTGGGTTCAGGCACAAAAGTCAGTACAAATCATGTCATCTTGTACTTCACAGCAGTGACAACCAAATATAGGACACCTTATATCAAATCAAATAGCCTGTGCTGGACCATAGCAGTCTCCAGAAAAAGGGTGCCTTTACTTCATGACATTTAGACAGCTATGTTCCTTGGTAATTTTTTCCAGTGCTCAGTCACTCTGCTGTTCAGAGCATCAGGTCTCTTTTTCTATTTTGCTTCCATTATTTACCATTGGTTCCCATTGTATCTTTTACTCCCTAATCAAGGATCAACTGTTTTTCACAATGAAGACTACACACAACAGTCAAGTCCTCAGAGGTATGTGTGTATCAGGGGACATTACCATACTTGATTCTCATTGATCAGATTACATGGTCACTGTGGGGGCATCCTATGTATTATCCCAAATGCCTTTGGAATAGATGTTTTTTCAGACAAGCCATCTACCACACCACTGCAACAGCAGAGGAAGGGAGGAAACAAAAATGAAAAAGAAAGCCACCTCCAGCTTCACTTTGAACAGACAACACAGTTTATACCTAGTGACCAGTTAACTAGGGAAAAAAATAATCTGGAGCAGAAGTCTGAAACAACTGTTTGCAGCAACTAGCTTGTGCAAAGGGGGCTGACAATGATGTGTAACAAGCTTGCAGAAGAAACGAGTGCTCTGAGGTTTGAATGGGTAAGTCAAGAGAAAGGGAGGATGTGCAAATCAGAAGTCCAGCTACCACATGAGTAGCCAGAATCACCACCTTCTAAGACTGCTCTTGTTTCAGAGATATTTCATAACTCCTAAATATGTAACTTTGTACTCTGTGTCAGTGCTTGATAACTTGTACTGATATTTTCTTTTAAAAAGTAACTGTACTGATAGAATTTCCTAATTACACTATTGTTCCTCAATGAATTATGAATGCAGCCATAATATGCCTTAATTGCAGAAAGCACACTTTTACAATCAGTGAGTCTATGACATCAATGAAACCTAGCATTGCTCTGTGCAGAATCCCCTGGAAAATCACCTTCTGTGAGAAATCTTCATTACAGGCTCTTGTCAAAAACTGCCCACTGCACAAAGCCATTTGATTTTTTTTTAGGTTTTGAATCGGAATGTCAGTGTCTTACATTCTTGAAAACATCTCAGATATACCTTGGATGAACCAAAGTCATGACCTCCAACAGTACAGCCAGGCTTGTTTACTAGGCCCACTTTTGCAAAACATCATCCACTGGTATCAAACTCCCACCTGTCCTTAAGAAAATTAAAATTATGGTTTTCGTAACACAGTTTTGCCTATGGACTATATTAGCTTAGCCATTACACAATGACCTTTCTAAATACTGGTTTAATACTTGGCTTTCTTTTTTTCCCCTACTCAAATCTCAGTATTTTCCCTGGAACTTCAAGCTCTTCTAAAAATTATACCACCTGACCAGAGAGATTCTTCTTTTATAATTTATCTTCTCTCATTCATTTTAACTAATTCTTCCAACTTCAAAGAATTAAAAAAAAACAAACCAGAGGAAAATATAACAAACATTATACTTTTCAAGATGATCAGCCCTTCCCAGGTAAAAGCTTGTGATCTCGGCCTCTGCAACATTGTAATTGTGGTCACTGTATCATTCAATTAATGGAATCCAGTAATGTAGCCCAGTCATCATCCACTCATCCCTAAATAAATCCAATTCTTCTATACAAGGGGGTAATTTGCATCATCCATGAAGTACTTCATCTGGCCATTCACTGTGACACACAAAAATGAGATCACCTTTCCTCAGCTTTAACCTAAGAGAAAAACATTCACACCAAGCACCTAACTTCCACTGTGATTCCTTCTGCTAGTGACACCTTGGTTTCACTGATAAGTATCAGTTCTGTTTTCATTCCATAAAGAGTTATCTAATTCCTCTCTTTGTGTTACCAGACAAGCTCATACAATAAATATTCTGACTTCCTTGCTATCCTAAAGTACCCTCCCACAGAAATTCATCCCTATACTTCCCTCACGGGCAACCTCCTTACCCCTTTGTCTTAACAGCAAATTCTTAGAAGCAGTCTGCCCTGGTAATCACCTCATATTTCACAGAATCAGATCTCATTTGCCTCCCACAGTACTGTACTACAAACAGTACCACTGTTAGGTGAGCCTGTTGATCATCTTCCATGGCACTGACCGTGTCCCAGAAACGGCTCCTTCTATCTTGATTCCTTGGCCCCAATATTCACTCACAAGTCCAAGGGCCTCTCCTGCTCCACTTGTGACCTTTGGATAGCAGCTTGGCAAATTTACTTCACCTGATGTGTTGTCAAACTGTTCCTCCTACTTCCACTACCTCAGGCCATCACAGCTCGTCAGTGGTTCCACGTTGTGACTTAACTAACAGCTCCAGCCATGCTGTCAGCTCACAGTAGGGGCCCATTTCCCACTGCAGGTCCCACACACAGCATTTCTCTTTCAAAAGCAGGATTCTCCACTTGCTAGGATTTCCCCTATGGTCAGTCACACAGCATCTTCACCAGGCTGGCTCTGCATCAGTGCCCATCAGGGCCTTTGTCTCACCCCACACTCGGCTTTGCCCCCCCACCTGCCTCACCTGGTGCCTAAAGCTTCTTGTTCGCCCAACACTCTTATTGCCCATCATTATCTGCTACTGAGCCTTACAGAGTGGGCTATCCCATCACATCATCCTGGTATCAATGTCCCTCCATGGCACACCAGGTCAGCTACAGGAACCAGGTGCAAGGAATGCAGCAGGACTGAGCCAGAGAGGTCCAAGGACACAGACAAATGGGCAGGGCAAGACTGTCAGGTCTTTCCAAAAGCCTGTTCTCCTTTAGAAGAAGTTAAAGGGAAAGATCTATTTTTTTATTTATTTTGTTCACTCTTTTGATGACGAGTGCTTTAAAGCCCTGCCTAATGGCTTTAAGTCATCAGACTGCTCAGTGCCAAAACTTTCTTTTAGTTAATTAAGTGTTCTAGAGTAGACTAAAAAGGGAGTGTGGCAACCCAATTAAGACATACACAGGGGGTATCTCGTGCACTAGCTTCACCCAGCCTATATCTGTGCTGCTTTGTTTTCTAATTACACCACCTGTGCACTTCCTAAGAGATACCATGCTCCTGACTACTGTCCAAAAAAATCTAACTGTGTCTTCACACAGGCTCACTTTAGAACCTTTGAGAAGCCAGGAGCCATAATGCAATAACTTTGCCTGGAATTCTGGGGTATTGAAGATATCACTTCAGACTCCAAAGTCATTCTGCCAGATATCCCAACACGTGAACACAGAACTCAAAAAGGAGGAGAAAACCCAAGAAGCTCAAGTTTGAATGCCTGCATTTTCCTCAGGCCAGACTATCACCCTTGTGCTGTGCTCTCGTGTTGGGTTCCTCGGTGCAGCACTTCACAGCATCAACAGAAGGTGTTGCAAATGAAATGGCATGATGATCCCCTACCTTAGTTCCTACAAAACAAGCAGCCTGGGTTTCCACTAATGAGATTCTTCACAGTGGCAGCAACATCTTAGATTCTGCTTCTCTAAGGCTCAGCCCAAGCTCTCATACCATGTTCAGCTCTGAAATGGCAGAGCAGGGCCCCCCTTCCAGAAAGAACAATGCATTCTGTCATATACCTCTTTAAGAATACAGTTTATAGTAACTTAAAAAGTATATGAGCTAAAGGGCAAATTCCAGGCTTTTCTAATCTAAGTGCCTGTTTTGAAGAGTTACCTTAAAGAAGCCTGAAAAAAGTTCAATACCTTACAAAAAAGTAGAAGTTATCAAATAAAGTCAGACTGCCACCAATCTCCTTAACACAGCATTCTACTTGCTATGACAAGAGCTTGTTATCTTTGCACTAAAATTTAAGAAAATGCAAGACAGGAGGAGCTTTGAAGACCAATCATATTTGCTTTCTTCAAAGTCTTTTGCATCAACAACTTTTAAGTTCTTTAGAAGACAAACTGCTCTAAAAGGTTTTTCACCTTTTCATCAAATGCCCCATCACCCATCACAAATGAGTTTCTAAATATTTTTATAATGACAACATGGAAGAAAATGAGCAAAATGACCTATAGGTTTCCATCTACATAAATGTACAGTTCAACTTTACCTTTGGATTTTGGAATTAACTCTCCACAACTCAGTATGCGTACTTCAGCGTAAGGTTTACTAGATGCATCTGTTTTCTGGTTTTCTATTTCTCTCACAACCTCCTGACCTGAGATGACTTGTCCAAAGACAACATGATGTCTGAAGAATTTAAACAAAAATAAGAATTCTTAGTACTTAATTTTCTCAAGGCATTTCCCAAACAAATTGAAGAAGAAAATAAATGATATTTACCCATCTAAATGAGGTGTAGGTTTAGTTGTTCTGTTGTTTCCAGATTTTAATTTAAAGAGAAAAACAAAGTCAGTGTTAATGAAAAGCAGTCAGCATTCAAAGCCAAGTCATCTACACATATAAAGGTGAATATTTCTTTCAGTGCACTAATAAAATTTAACAAAATTAATATATATTCTTCTAAGCTTGCATGCAATTAAAAGTATTTAATCCTTTATATATTAAACTACCTATTCAATTAATTACTTTGATTAAACATTTAACTGAAAAAACCTCCAAACTAATAAATTTTTAGACAAAATCTTCATATAGGATATAACTTTTTACTTATTAAATTATATAAATACTACCAGAACAGATACAAAAATCCTGTCTCTGAGCAGGAAAACCGCAAACTTATATATTAGAAAACAACGAGAAAACACAGGAAGAAAAACATTTGTATGTAGAGATTATTTGCCACAGAAGTAGAACTGACTGTCTCTCAGCTTCCCTCTGTACTAGCATTACTAAAGGAAATAGATATCAGTCATGGCAAACTGGGATGATTGCAGTAACTATCACTCAGAAATCCCAAAATAAGGGTCTAATGGCAAGTGACATCCACAACTCACATTAACTAAAGCCATGAAACACAGGTAAGAGTGATGTACTTCAAGAATGTTTTCTGTAGCTAACTTATATTTAAGAGTCTACTGAAATTTATTTTAAGAACTTAAGTTTTAACTATAAATGAGACTGTATTGAAAAGTTATTTCATGACTAAAAAAAGCCCTCTATTACTTTTCAGAGCCCCCCTGAACTGTTTTGCTTCCTTCCAGACAACATTTATTCAAGTGATAAAAGTTCTACAAGGAACTAACAGATTTGTTTTATTGCCCAAGCTAGAACACAGCTACCGAGAGCTACCAAAAATGCTTTTGCATAGACAATAAGCACTAAACACAAAAGGAATAAAAATACATCAGGCTCCCCAAACAGCTCATTAGGAAAATGGCCACTTCCAGGCAGCTTTGTGAAAACCCATCAACTTTGGCTTTGCACTGCACTTGTCTTCAATATTTAAAAGGATTACCTTTGCAAAGAGCAAACCACACACACGTTTCAATTCAATTTAATACTTACATAAAGAACTGTGAACCATTTGTATCTTTCCCACGGTTGGCCATTGAGAGGAGAAATTCTTTGTTGTGCTTTACAGCAAAACTTTCATCTAAAGAAAGTGTTTTCAGTTACTTTAAATATAACATATATGCTTAGGTAAATGTTATTATCTAAGTAAATTCCTTCTTATTAAATAAACCTGCTAGTCACTAGAGAAGTTGTAGTAAAAATAGATAAAAACCACTTATTTTTAAAATATATTTTTATCTAGAACGAACAGTACAAGGAGAAATACGAATCAATGGCTCATAGCCTGAGGGGGAGAAAAACTAGTATTCTTGCTCAAAAATTTCTCTCCTACCAACATTAGCAGAGACCTTAAAATTTTAAGTTGTTGCTCTGTCCATTCTGCACATACTGCTCACTGTCTCTTTGGAGCAGAATTTGTTTTTTGGCTGTGCATTAAGTATTTATAAGCCACTCACTTTCAGGCATTTTGTTGTTTTATTATATTTTAATACACATGGGTATCAAGTTTGATAGCAATCCCAAACAACTTCTGTTTGTCTGATAGACACACAGATGAATTTATAGAGTTGGCCATTAAGGAAATCACTTTAACTTGAATGAATCCTGCTTTTTATGAGCAAGTAACTGTTAATAGTTCAAACTAAATCCCAATGAAATCGTGAAAAGAAAAAAGTGTGAAATGTAATCATTATTCTTCATTTAAGACACCCGCAAAAAATAATCCTCTCCCTCCTTTCTCAGAAACGCAAAAAAACTGTTGAGATGCAAACTCTTCAGACAGAGGATGTTTGTACAATACTATTTGGATACACATGGCAGGAGCAAGCAAGAGAGACATACAGTATTTATAATGCTGTGTTTCCACATCACATGTTACTGGCCACGAAAGGGACAGTCCCATCCCCTCTCCAGTCACCTGTACAATGGTTGTCTGGCACAGCACTAAATGTCAGTCTAATCCTATGAGGAGTTGGCTAAGTGATGCACAAAAGCAAAACTTCCCACGAATTCATACTCATGCTGAACTTGCAACTGCCAGAAGGAGAGTGGAAGTCGTGCTCATTTTTCCATCTTCCTCAACCATACATTTCCTCAAACCTGGCTACTCATTTGTGTTGGCTCTGATGCTTCCCAAATTACTTCATTGGATCCACTCAATAATACGGATTTTTTTTTTCTACAATAATCTTTAGGCATTTTAGCAAGCTGAATCAGCTTAAAGTCTGATTAGAGAGTCAGTGCAAAGTAAGGCCTCCTCCCTCTTTTGGCAGTGGCAAACTGATGATTCTACTCCGGGTCTGATAAAATTGCAGCCTGGCCCTACTACAAGAGGGAATAATTCTTTTGGTTGTGTGCTGCAAGCTCGGACAAGAACTGATGGTAAGGGACGTGCGTCTGGGAGCAGAGAGGAGCATAACCTTGGCCTGCTGGAAGCAGCTGCCTGGCATGTGGGCTTAGGTGTCACACAAAAACTGCTCCAAGAAACAGATGCTCTGCTATATTCTGGACAAACACAGTCTGAGAAACACAGCAATTCCAACTTCTGCAACTCTGGTTGAAAAAGAACCAGGACTGTAATAAAACTGATGGTTCTATCCTTAATTCATCTTGGGCTTAGGAAAGCAGGGCTTTATGCATTCCTTTAAATAAATACTTGCAAGGAAACCCAACTCCATCACACCTTTCTCCTTTTCCCTTGAATAAAAGGCAATCCCCAACTTTTAAGTAGCTGGTCAAGCCAGAAGTGTTTAAAAGCAGCAATAAAAAAGTAAATCTGGAAAAAGGGACAAACATAAAGGAGTTCAGTTATAATATTTCATTCATTAAAAGGTTCATATTTTAAAAGTAAAATAAAATAACAAAAAAATCTTTAAAAAAACTTCAGTGGAGTTCAGGTTCATAGAACAGGGATCCAGAATGTAAAGGTGATTTTTTTATTGTAACACCAAAATAGAGCAGACTGATAAAATTCTTACCTTCAAAAAAGCCACCATAAATGGATTCTCCTCCCCTGCCATTTCCTTCAAAGAGGAAAAGTGACAGTTAAAGCTCAGTGAGTTAAGAGTCACACTATGTAGAAGATGCTTCGTAATACAAAATACTGACGCAACTGCATCCAAGTCACTGACGTTATTCTTCAGGATATGCAAACACAATCAAGATGCATCTTTGTAGTCCAAGAGCAAACTCGGAAAACAAGAAAGCATTCTCCCATGTATTCTGCTACAGCCTCCCTTTTTTCATTTTCCACAAGCAAATGCTTTATCCTCATATTTAAACTTTTCAATAGGAAGCACTTATTACACTGAATACTAAAGAGCCAAAGTGTATGTGCGTGCATTAAGTTTATTACCTAAGTTTTTATTCAAAGATTCTCATGCAGAAGAAAGGGAAAAAAGCAGTGATATCACAGAATAACTAATATAAAGAAATGATGCTACACAGAACTGTAAATATTACATAAGCATTCAAGCTTTCTGCAAAGATTCATATCATACCTTCACTGAAGTCACCACCTTGGATCATAAAGTCTTTCACAACTCTGTGGAACAGACAACTTTTGTAATGCAATGGCTTTTGGGTGGACTTTCCTGTACCCTTTTCACCTAAAGGAGAATGAACAAAACCAAAAATAACTGTCTATGTCTGTAGAACCTCCACTACAAAACAGTGGTCTGTAAGCACTTAGCCAAAATCATCTACTAAGCTCTGAAAAACTGGCTTATGAGGCAGACATCTACCTGTAATACCAGTAAGAAACTGGCAACTAAGAAAGAAGAGCAGAAATTACCTTCTGTCTCTACTGTTATGTCAGAAGAACTCCTTACTGACATTGGTATACAACTCTGGTCTCTTCCATGCAGACGGAAATTATACATCCAGTTTAGGTTTAAGAGAACTGGCATTACTCAGGAACATGCAAGAAGCACTCAGGTCTTCAGTGTCCTCCCTTGTGTCAGCTCTGGTGCTTAAGAAGACTCTGCTTCAGCTACAGCTCTATCTATCTCCCTGCTACCCTCAAAGAGGTAAGGTCTCTGTGAGTTGGGGTTAGAAAGGGAAGTCAGGGCCTTGCTGAGACACAGGGCTAGGATAAAGCAAGTTCTGTAAACACCAGACACGAACATCAGATAAGGGACAGAGATGGCGAAAACCAGACATCACAACAGCCTGGAAAAACATCTCAAGGTCTCCTAGGAGGGTGTGCCTGTCCGCGACGGGACGATGGCAACGAAAGCCCAGTCCTCGAAGGGACGGGGTGGAGAAGAGGGTGGGCTTGGAGCAAGAGGGGCCAATCCGAGCTGTGTGACGGCTGTCACTCAAGAGGGGGATATAAGCCCGGGACAGTCATGTGATCGGGGAACGGGGCATTTGGAACAGAGCTGTAACCTCGCTCCCTGCGCAGATAAAAACACACTTTCTCAAAACAAGGCCTACGTTGTGAGTTCGGTTTCCGCAAGTCATCTGCTGAGTCAGCAAGATGAATGGCTCATGGTGGGCCCTGGGCACTGCAGAGCCAACCTCGAGGTAACAGTAAAGGAGTTCTCTTCTCAGGGAACAGCTCTTCCTCTCAGTGCTGGCAAACCATTAGACTGTATCTTTCTATAATCTTATTCTGAGCTATTAAACTGGCAGCTTTTGTCAAGGGCAGTTGCCTCTGAACTTATCATAACAAGACTGGTGTCTCCATATGGATTTGTATAGCCAGAAAAAACCACTTTTGATAAGATCTCTGATAAATGTCAAACTGTGTATATCCCACTAACTTGGCATATGCTTAACATATGTATGCCAGGAAAACTTGGAGCTGTCGATCCCTATTTTATGAAAGACAGCATGCACTTTTCAAAACTGCCAGAAAAAAGATGAGTAAGGAAAACAAATAAAACAAAAAATTTTAATTAATTTGCTGATGATCAATATCATAAACATTCTAATCATCTATTTTTCTCACTATTCTTACATGTGTTAAAGCAGCAAAGCAGTTCAGGGTCTGAATTTGATTATGGATGCCAGTAACAAAATATGAACTTTGTACCTTGTTCCTGACCTGAAATGCTGCTGAAAGACTTCAATTCACAAATTTAAGGCAGTAGTAGGGAATAACACCTTTATGCAATGTGACTTTTGGACAGTTGCCAGCAGATCAGGAATGTCACAGTCACAGCCATTAAAAATCATCACCTTAAAGTTCTGATTTATCAGATTTTGATAAACTGATTTTGTGCCAGTAAGCCTAATGTTAGATCATACAATACATTCCTACAGACATCATGAATGGTGCACTATGTGTTTTAGTTAACTTCACATGAATGTAATTCTCAATCAGGTGTGGATGCATATGATATTAGTATTGCTGAATGATTCACTATTAACAGCTACAGACCTCTGACCTGAAAATAACTGAGATGGAAGGAAAGGAAGCAGAAAAAACTGAAGACAGAAAGCACGTATGCTATTTATGTATTCACAAAATTATTCTTGTGATAATAAAAGTTTTGCTAAACTGTCAGCATTTGCAACACAAATATGCAGCTCACAAGAAAATTATTCTGTTTGGAAATGCTTCCAGGAGATAATCTTCTGAATCTTTTCTTCAAGAAATAAACTGAATTTCAATAGGAATGGAAATCACCAGTCTCCATCATGAAATTAAAATAAAGAAGAAAGATAACTAATGAATACCAGCAATAACTTTCAAATACCTGAAAGTATCCTAAGACTGAAGACTAAGTCTGCATGGTTGACCTCTTACTGGCTACCTTTCAAGGCTGGATGATGTTACATAATGTGAACAGTAATATCTGTGCTAGTAACAGAAAATCAGCTTACTGTGCTCGTATTTAAAGTTGGTTAGTATATACTCACTGCAACATATTAAGCCAAAGCTACAACTGGCTTTAATTCTACATCATATGTGTATGACAAATCAGCTAAACCTCTAGAGATGGCAAGAGCCAATGCTTAGCTTACTTCTTTTTATATGTAAGAAAATGTCAGGAAGAATAACAACCTTAAAACTATTTAACAGGGTATTAAAAATTATAGATGAAACTCTAAAGTCTACAAACCTGTGCAAAGGCAGCGAAAATTCTCACATGTCTTTGGACACACATCTGAAAACAATTCAAAGACCACTCTTCCAGCTAGGAAAAAAAGCACATCATATTCATTATGAAGATAAATGGTATTTGTATTATTCTTGTACATATCTTACATAAATATTATGCTACTGAATAGATGCTGTCATTTTCTTACCAGGTACATTGTTGATGGCTATGTCAAAAAAGCAACGAGGTCTCTGGACCTTTACTCCCATGGCTTCAAAAATTTAAATACTGTAAGTAATAAAAATAAAATTTAGTTTTTCCTTCTGCATAGTGAAATCACCTGTAAGTCAAGGCAAAATATTTTGCAAAGATAACAAGACCTGCAGAAAAGCAAACAAACAAACAAACAAAAAACACAAGAGAGCAAACATAAGTATTTATTAGAATGCAAAGTATTTAGGTAATTTTCATGTTTTGTAGACTCAAGTGAGCAATTTTATTCATGTGTGCTGAAGTAACATGAATTTAAACTTGATTGTTATACTTCGGGTGGGGAAATATCAAAGGAAAAGATACTGTAAGGTATGGTAAGACTTAAGCATTCCATTTTTTAGGAATAGATTTCCTGGATTTCTGTTGATGCAGGCACCAGGCTCCAGTTAGGATCCAAACCATTATAGATGAAAAAAATACAAAGGTGTAGCTCTTCCGCGACTGCTGCTCAGTAAAATTATTTTGGTTTTTCCTTGTTTCTTTTCTTTTCCCGTCACTGTTTATCTCTTGAGACACCATGAATGGTGATGTTTAAAGATGTGTAGATGTGCTGCTGAAGGACATGGTTTAGTGATGGACTTGGTACCTTCAGTTTACTGTTTGACTCGATGGAAAATGACCTGAATGGTCTTCTCCAAACTAAATGATTCTATGATTCCTCGTCAAGAATTTTAATGCAACTTGTCACTTACCCTTTACTTTTGTGTAACAAGCTCTTCCATTTGCTTCTTTTCAACATTATGTCAAACCATATTCTTTCCTTTTTCTAAATCCCTATCCTCTTCAGGTTACTTCAGAGTGAGGAAAAAACCAAGGACAGCAACAGGATTTGTAGGACTGGAGCACCTTTTCCAGATTTTGGAATACAATCCACGAATTTTCAGTTCTAATTATTTAGTATTGCCAGAAAACACAGCTCAGATCTAGCTGACACACTGCACACAGCTCTCCTGAAGCTTCACTCATAGATGTACCACAGAAAATCTTGAAAAATTGAAATTGTCACCATCTGTCACTCTCATCTTATGAGCAAGAGGTTGTAAGAAATCAAGAGACAGCAGTGTAATCATGTTAGTCTATATTCTCTCTACTTGTGCTGTCACTCCTAACACTTTGCCAAGATTACACAGCAAATATCACATGAACAATGCAGGATTGGTTTAAACTGAACACCACTCAGTAGTTAATTATTCACTTCATTTTTAGCATAAGACTTCAAAAAAATGCAGAATCTCACTCGGTATCTTGTAGGTGTGTAACAAGTACATTCATTCACACAAGCCAAACCCTTGTCAAAAGCAGTAGGTTTATCTCAGTCTGCTGGTCCATGAATTAGCATTTCTCTTCTGTTAGTACCGCAAGTATTTGTAGCCAGGTGAAGAAACAGAGAAAATGCCTGTAGGTGAGAACCTGGGTGTCCTCAGGCTGGCAGGAGGCTGACCAGGCCACCACACTGCTGCACAAACTGAGGCAGTGCAAGGAAGGGAAGGGAAGGGATGAGACAGGTGGGAGAGGACAGAGCTTTCAGAACTGAGACCAGTCCAAAGGACAGCCACCAACTCACTGTGAGCAGCAGAACAAAACACACAGCTGCATGGGGATACTTTTTCCAAAGAAACCTTTCAGAATAAATGCTACAATAAATATTGTTTGGTGGCAGAACTGACAGTTTTGATTGAACTGAGACATCTAAGAACCAGCAGTACAACAGATGATTGATTACCTGTACCCAAACTTCAGATGTTTAACTCTAGTGCTTGAGTGATAAGGGATTTAACTCCTGCCTTACAAGCAATTTCTTTGAGAAATGTTGAGGTATGCCTTAACATTTATATACAGTATTTTAGCCAAAATAAATGCCAACTATCTTAATATGTAATGATTTTTATTTCAAACATTGATAATGACTAAAGCTAAACTGTAACCTAAATATACCTATGTCAATTTTTAACTTGGTTTTGTAGAGAACAGGATGGGAGAGAGAAAGCAGAAATAAAGAACTCTACCTGAGTCCCTATTCCCCCCAACTTTTCTCAATTTGATGTTTTTTTACCTCTGCTTTGTCTCATGAACAGTGGAACAAATGAAGCCAGTGCTGTAACCATGACCTCCAATGTCCCTTGCAGTTTCCCTAAATCCTCCCACAACATCCCCTAAAGAGTGGCTGCCCTTGACTCCCAGTGACAGGTGTGTCAATGAACAAACACCAGGCCAAGCAAAAGTACCCCAGTCCCGAGATGATGCTGCCGAGCAAACCAGGCTGAGATCCCACTGACATTTACCCTGCCTCCCTTACATGTCAAGTGAGCATTTCCTCTCCAATACACTTAACTATCCTCTGCATTGTTGTTAGTTCAGCCAGACCTTCTGCTGATGTGTTACAGGGAAATTAATTTCTATTCATGTAGTATTTAACACCAAACACAATCCTCTACACACTGATAATTTAAAATTTGTCTGTATTAAAAGCAAGTGCAGAGAGTATGAATGTAAAATATAGAAGCAACAAAGAAAAACAACAAGAAAATACCAAGAATGAAGTCAGAAAGTGTATGTATGATAACAACAAGGCTTAAATGACTTGTGCTCTCTACCTCTCAAAATTTATTTTCCATTAGAACATGGATACTCTTAACCCTCAACGTGTTGTGCATTTTAATTGTGAACTTGGTGGAATTTTAGTGGTGAAGAGAATATGAACTTGAAGTCAATGCAACAGATGCTCACCACACACATCCCAAAGTCCTATGCAGAAGGACCACCTCAATCCATCAGCTCACTTCCTTCCAAAATTCTGTACAAAGGACAATATAACATCCAAACTACTATCCTGAAATTTTCGAGCCATTCATCATTATCAATCACCTCCAGTTTGAGGAGCCTCTTACTAAGTCTAAGTGGAATCTACAGCCAAAAAAGCCCCCAAAGCCAACCGCAGAACCAGAACACTACTTCAGTTTCTCAAACAAGAGAGGCCCCTTTCTCTTACTGCTGAAAGCAAAGTTACAGTTCACTGTGGAGCATACTGGTATCTTTGATAAATACACCAAAAATACTTAAGTACCATCCACAACCAACATTTTACCGGGTCCCTCACTGTTCCCATCCCTTCACACCTCTATCAGCTTCATTGTTTTATTTAAATATTTGCAGGATAAAGCTGGTCAACTCAAGGCCAGATTGCCAGCACCTGTCCTCCTTCAAAATGATCCATGTCAATGGGAAAAGATAACTACCCCAAACTGTTCAGAAGCATCTTTCTGTCAGGGATTATCACTGATGTCTTGATATGCTTCAAAAACAACATCCCGGGGATTTTTTTTTCCAAGACCCCCTGTGCTAGAAAGCATCTGGTAATAATTCTGTTTACTGTATCCCAGAACCTTTTGCCTGAACAGGCTGGAAAGCACTCACAGATGCACACCAAGCGAAGAATCCATGTCTCATGCACCCCACCACAGCTAACAGCAAGCAGCAAAGCAGTAGCATTTCCTAATTTTATGAGGGGGAAAAAAAACCACTTTATTTGTAGCTATGCTGAAGAGGTCATGGGACTTTTTATTTCTAGTGAGCAAAGATGTACTTAGGAGGAAAAATATATATTGTGTCCTATTCCTTCACTTCTTTCCCTGTCTTCATCAATTATTCCAGATTTTTAACTATTTCTTGACCTTGCCATTGTATGTGACCCCTTGCATCAACTTACAATTACCTTCTGCACTGCTCTTCACTCAGCATTCAAAAGAAGTGAACAAGAAAGTACAAAAATTCACACTCCCAGATTTTGTTTCAGATCATCTGCAGGCAGACAAAACTACACTGATATACACTGCAAAGATGGCCATGTAGAATCTCCAGAAATATATTTTTAAGCAAAACTGAGTTCAGAAAATGCAGAAGCACAGAGTGAATACTGAACATACATCACATTTTCTAAGGATGTGGTTGCAGTCACTTGGAGACAATATAAATGTGGGCTGATACCAAAACAGGGCTCCTACATCCACATATGTATTTTTCATACAAGTGGCTACTTGGCTGCATAAAAAGTACCCTTTCCTCCCCGCTCCAAGGAAAGATTTGTCAGCAGCACATCAGCTAAAAGTGACGGCAGAGCCACAGACTAAAAATGTTACATGTTCCTTCCAGTTTGAATCAAACTGGAAGTGAATTTATGATTGTCAAATGGGAGACATGAAAAGTGGTTCACAGTGCCATTCCTGCGCCAGAGCTTCCAGCTGTGTTAGGATGATACTGAAGACATGAACAACAAAAACCCAACCAGCTCAACCCTCAACCTTCACCATTTCCTCAGCATTGCTCCCAAATACCACCTCTGATCCAAAAACTGAATTAGGAGCAATGACATCTAAGGCAATTCATTTTTTCATTTTGCTAATCAGCAGTGCAGGACTTTCACTGTCAGTGTGCTTAGGAATAAAGTGCTACATCTGAACACCTTTCAGAGTTAGGATGCTGTCTTTGCAATCACATGGCCTTAACACATCTGTAAGAAAAGAATAAAGCACTTGCTTTCTGCACAGGTGTATGAAACTTATGCAGGAAGACTTTCTACTCATCATCAGAAATCATACATTATAGGTTTCAGCCTGACTTCCCCTTCCAAAAAAAGCCAGTCACAAAATGGACTTTGAACATTCTTGCAGGCAAGAAGTGATTGACACCACTTCCCACCAGGCCTCCTCTAGAATAATGCTACAAGTCTTTTTTGGGCTACTGACACATTATTTGTTTCCCTCTAAAAAAGAAGTCAAACAAAGAGACACCTGGCAATATCAACCATTGTCTTCCATGGATCATGAGGCAAAAACCAGCCATCCTTTTAGGGAGACCTAAGAAAATACCATCCTTAGAGAGGTCCTGACTAAACACACTGTATATATTCCTAACACTATCACAGCTCACTTATATCACTTTCAGTATTACTTTCTGCAGTTAGGAACAGGAATTCAGCCTTCTTGTAGGGATGAACATTCAGCTGTAACACCTTAGCTGGGAGCAGCTAAGAGCCAACTGAGAGGGTAAGTAACATCCCCTTAAACTAAAGAGAAACAGTTCCTACTGGATTGCCCTCTTAACTTCTAGAAAAGAGGCACCTACCATGAAAAAGGTTAGAGTATCCAACCACACTCTTGTCACTAGCAAGCAAAACATCTTTGTTGTCAAGTCTTAGCTGTGATTTTTAGTTATCTAATTTATGCAGAAAATATTTTTTCCCCTCGTTATGTTTTGTGAAAAAACACAGGTATTTTCTGTCAGGGCTGTGCACAAGTAAGTGCTTTTGTTGGTGTGAATTTGCGTAAGCCTGAAACAATGAATTTTTATTGTAAAACCTACAAAGTGCTAAGATAAGGCAAATTTTTGCATTGTATGAAAGGGTAAAAAAAGATTTTACAGGGTGCAATCTCCAAGCCAGGTAAACCCCAAAGTAAACTGCAGAAGTGGAATCCCTTCCTGTTACTGAAGATGAGAGTAAGGCAAGAGGACCACGCAACACCAGGAGATAGTTCTGAATGCTGGCCCATATTTATCAACTATAACCACAAAAAGCTCCTTCTATCATCTTTTATTCTCATGTTCTGCTCCTTTCTCTACTTCTTCAGCTCTATATCCCTTGTATGCCTCTCCCCCCCTCCCACCCAAACCTCACTGCAGCAGAGGTGCCCAGATGTTCTCCCTGGCACTCACTGACTCTGCTCCTCAAAGCCCAGAACCCAAAGGAGTGAACTGGGACTGGAGAAGTCATGTCACAGCACAATAAACTCCTCCACTACAGAACATATTCTTCACTCCAAATTCCCTCATAATCTACAGATTTTCTGAGATCCTCTGAGGGAAAAAAAACAAACCGTTTTTGACAACAGCTTGATGACTGCTAATTAATTAAGAAAATGTTTGTTTCACAGACAAGAAGTGGGAAAATGGGAAGTCTTAATAAGAAATAAGTCCCAAAAGATGCTCTCAGAGCACTATTGATGCTGGTATCCTTTTTATGCTCTCCTTCAGATCTACTTCATATACAGAAAACTGCACTACTTCTGAAATATTTAGAAATAATTTTTTAAAACTGATAAATCAAACTTTGTGAATTTAGATCAACTAATGCTTCATAAAACACGTACAACTTCCCTATTGTTACCACATTTTGATCATGGTAGCACCTAAAAATTCAAGTCAGGCTGGACCCTAGTGCATTAATGAATGGGAATAGTGAAACAAAATGGGGGGAAATGTCAAAGTTAAAAAACAAACAAACCCTCCGCAAAACAATCAACCTAGAAACATTTTTCCTTGTCCAAAGAACGGCCTCTTCTGCAGGCAATATAGAACGAAACCACGAAAAAACAAAAAATATTCTTTCAGAAGAAAAGATACATCTTAGAAAATAGATTTCATGCAAAGAAAATGGTCTCATTTCTCTTAGAAGTGGTCTCAGATGATTACTAATATATAATTTACCAAATATCCAGCAACTACTGGCTTAAGTTATTTTTTTACCACTACTGACAAATTTTCTAACTGACATTGAAGGGCAATGGCTAGCACTACAACAGACACTCTCCACAGTTTCAATAAACTATTTCTTTTTCTCTTAAGCCTCCCTCTTTCAAAGCCTCCCCAGTGCCACAAAGTACCATCTTATATACACGGTACTTTCACTTTGCTCACGGTCACAAACAAAACGAGCCTGAAACTGAATACCCCTACAAGTCTCAGGAGCGCCGTAGGAACCCCCCGAGAGGCAGAGGGCTCTGCTCCAGCAGCCACGGCAGCTCCCGCAGGCTCCGCTGCCTCAGCAGAGGCCTGCAGAGGGGAGCAGAGCATGTGGCGCGCACACAGCCCGGTCCCTTCCCGCTCCGGGGAAGGAGGGAGGGCTCATTCAAACTCCCCAGCGGCGCCCGAGGCCGAGCGGGGCGCTCGAAGCGGGCACAGCCCGCGGAGGCACGGCCGGCCTGGAGACCCGATCCCCGCCGCCGAGAGCCAGGCCCCGGCCGCCGCTTCTCTCCCCCC
>VXBA01004711.1:231568-309992 GCA_013399895.1 Serilophus lunatus
GGCGGCTCGGGCCCGGCGGAGGCGGCGGGGCCCGCTCCGAAGGAGCCAGAGCGGTTGCGGGAGGCGGTGTCCTCCTCCTCGGGCTCGTCAGCGGCGCTCCGCCCCTCCCGCCGGCCCCGCCGCCACAGGCCCGGCCGGGCGCGGGAAGGGAAGGGCTGCTGTGGCTGGAGCGGCCGCACTTACGCGCGTTCTTTTGCAGCCACACGTGCTCGGGAATAGTGCGGGTCTCCTCCGCCGGCGGGACAGCGGTGGGCGCCTCAGTGAGAAGCTCGGGAAATGGCCACGGGTTGGTAAATGTACCGTCCGGCACGGCGCCGGGAGCGCCCCGGGCTCCTCTGGCAGTACCCCTCGCTGGGCGTTGTAAGAATTCAAATGCGAATGTAGCGAACTGTGCAAAGAAAAGTTACTAACAATCTCGTCCCATACGTTTGTGTTGCCATTCAAAGTTAATATAGCTTAAAAATAGAGACATGAAAGTTTAGGACAATGCATTAAGTTGCGAACAAGTTCAAAATCAACTGAAATTTGCACGGAAGTATGTACCTCCTTTGACAGGCTTTAATTCAAAGCACCGGATATTTGGGTCAGTAATCATATATTTAACGGGAGGTAGTGGAAGTTACTTGACTAACTGTTGAGAAGACTCTTGAAAGCAGAAAAACAAATGTTCTCTTTTTTTTACCATAGCATTTATCACCAATGGTTTGTGCTCCCCAGCTTGGAACCATTTTTGTAGGTTGTTAGCACTGTGTACAAATTTGGGTATATTCTAGGAAAGCGAATTAATACCAGATTTCAATATGTAAGGGTGTAGCTTCCACTATGATTTGGGGAATTAGGTTGCTTTCCTTTTGCGTAATGAGTGATTTCAGCAGATGTGTCTGACTGTTCAAGATCCTGTATTACAAAGGTGGTGAGCCTTCCTAAATTCCCAATCTTACTTCCTTTTGCCACAAATAGTTGTATTTTTTGTCAGTTCCTGGCACACAGTTTGGGATTATGGAGTGGCCTAGTGAGAGCAAGCCTCACTTAGTCAAGCAGTGCTGGCATGTTCAAAAGCTCAGCTTTGCCTTCTCAGCAGTAGCATGGTAGTACATGTGCCTTTTAGAGGCAGGTTTCTAAATGTGAAAGCTTATCAAAGTGAACTAACTTCGTAAGTTCTTCTCAAGCTTACCTTACTCAGAACATTGTGATGCAGAGACATTGATTTTTGCATAGTTGTTGTGACTCTACTTAACTGCTTCAGTATGGTCTCATTACAGGTACCTCAGAGTTGAGTTCTTCTTAATACAGTACCCACATGGGATCAAAGAAAATTAGCCTTCTGTTTTTCAAATATTTGAGTTTGCTGTTTGTAACAGCATGATTGACTGTGAAAAGTGAAAGAAGAATCTGTCTGGACACTTTAAAGATAGCTGGTAGGCACAGCAAAATGCTTGCTTTGAGGCAGGCTTGCTTGTTTACAATGAGACGTTACCAAGCTCGGACTCTGTGTAGTGATCTGCTTTTGAGCCAGATAAATACCTGCACCCATGAAGATGAAGTGTTCAGCCTTGTTGGAAGGAACAAGGACAGACTTTCAGAAAAACATGTGGGGATTGCACTGAACATGCTGTGGCAATTGCAAAAGAAAAGGCCCTTTCTCTTGAGGACTAGTGACTACGTAAGAAATCACTCCCAGTTTCTTACCCTTTGCATTTTGGCAGAAAACAAAGTGGAATACATGGAAGATGAGGCTGTAGTGGACACCTTATATAGTATCCTGAGGTAAAAAGCATTAAATTGAATTCCATATATTTACGCTTTTTGTATTTGGTAATAAAAAAGAAGGAATTTTGACTACAGAGCCATCCTATAAAGAGACTGGGAGACTGCCCTGTCACAGCTTCTGTACTCTGACTATATGACACAGACAGCATAGCATTCTGTGCCTCAGTTTTGGAGATGCAGTCAGAGCACATCTGGTTTGCACTCCCAGTAAATATGGTTCATTATTATAATGAGTTATGATTATTAATGTACAAATGTTTATAATATGAATGGAGGGATAGTAAAGTAAAACGTTATAAATAATGAAAGGACACATGTCTTACTCTTTTATAACTATTGAAGCAAACTTCAAACTATTATGTCTTTCTTTTGAAGGCTCAATGGTGAAGACCATAATTCTTTAGCAGAAGTGCTTGTTACAGAAGCATGGAAAAGATTAGAAAGGCAAGTGCTGTATTGCTCTGCTTTGTGAGAGGTTTTAAGCTGCAAACATGATTTGCTTCATGTGAGGTTACACAAGAGTTCTCAAAAAGTATGTTTAAAACATAATAAGAGTATTTTAAATGTCGGCTGTATTTCTGGAGGTTATTATACATACAGACTTTGGTGCACAAATGCTGAAGAGATTCAGATACTGCAGCAATGCAGACATTTAAGATTTTGAAATATATTGGTTTTGTAGATTTGTGTGTTTGAAATAAATTGCAGGTTTTAATATTTACGATTTTAACTCAGTGCTTGCTGTCCAACTCTTAAATGGTTGCTAGAACCCTGCTCATCTCTATTTTAGTAAAAATATTTTTGTATTAAAGCACAACATTTTCCCTTTGTGCATTTTGTTGTTGTTTTTGGCTTGTTTTGATTTCTTTTTTTGGATATTGTAGTTTTCATTCTGTAACCTCAGGGTAGTTGCAGAAGTCTAGTGTCAGTCTTGGCACCAGCATCACAGAATTACCTCTTTCAGCATCACACGTGGGGCATCTGGACAAGTAAATGAATACAGTGTTGCTTAAACAAAAAATTATATTCAAGTAATAAACTGCTCACATTCATTTTATTCATTTCACGTCATTGCTTGAGAATATACTCTTTATAGATTTCCTAGGCTAGTCTGGCTAAGTGAAGAACAACTGATTTTTCTAGAGTTCCATATGTACAACATGTACAATATTTAACATTTGGGTGTTCTGCTACAGTATTTTGGTTCCTTGTTTTGTGATTGGGCTATAACCTTTGTTTTTATATAATTATTGAAGTAGATTTTTGTCTTTAGTTATTCACTAGAAATAAAAGGTAAATATTCTATCTGTCTTTGATGTCTTGACAGGCTTAGCTGGACAGCTCTGTCTAAATTGGCACTGTGCTTATACAAGCAACGCAGGCATTTCAGTCCCATAATTGGCCAAGTAGCTCATATTGTGGACATGAAGCTGGATTCTATACAGGATATAAGGTAAGTGTCCGGGGCTGAGTAGCAGGCGAAGGAATATGTCACAATTGCTTGGCTGCCTTTGTAAAACACTTTCCTTTTTGCTCAACTGGAGCTTGCTTTTCTTGAGTTTGGAGTCTGTGGGAAAGAAGTGTTTTGTATTTGTGTATTGTTTGACAGGTGAATGCATTTTCACAATGACTTTATGAAGAATTTCTTCAGAACCAATCTAAACAATTAAAACTATCACTTGATTGTTTAGATTGGTTATAAAGAGTAAATTAATTTCCACTATTCTACTTACAGTAGAACAGTATAGCAGAAATTCAGAATCAGTTTTATCCTTATTCTAAATTTAACATGACTTTTTTGATAATTTAGAGACTATTGACTCACCAGATGTTTTAATTTCCTGACATTGATAGTTCTCATTCGCTACTGTGAATTGCAATCAGAAGTTTTAAAGCAGTGTTGTATTTATTTATCTTCAGAGTATTTTTTTCCAGTCAAGTTGAATTAATGAATTCTCTTGCTAGCACATCACAGTATCAACAAGGTTGGAGGAGACCTTAAAGATCATCAAGTCCAACCTATAATCTAACAGCCCGTCATCTAAACCATGATACCAAGTGCCTCATCCAGCCTACTCTTGAACACCCCCAGGGTCAATGACTCCACCACCTCCATGGGCAACCCATATCTAGCACATTACCCTAATAGTAAAATGACTAAAACCACAGCCCTAGTCAAAGAAGTCCAAACTTCTTTTTTCTTGCCTGTGTTCCCTCTGGGCTGTTACAGTAAAAGCTTCTCATTCTTTTTTCTGCTTTATAGAGCACCAGCAGTCGCAACACTTAGTTTTGCAGATGTGAGGACCCTGCTTATGAAACTTACTGAATGGGACTGCTTTTCTTTACAGAAGTGACTCTCCCTGTGGTCATAAGTCTTACTCCCTTAGGATTCTTTCTTTAGGAGTGACAATGGCTCTTCTCCCCTTTCTGTCACTTGAGAATTATTTGAGTTTCTTTAGTGTCTGTTGAGCATTAAAGATCTTTTCGCAAATTTGAATCAGGCAAAGCAGACTTGGCCTTAGGCAAATGCTTTTATCACATACAAATTTGTAAGGGATGGCCAAAAAATCTGAATCATTTCAGTTCACTGAAAGCAGAATTTTTACTTTAGTAGGATAAATGATTTTTGCTTATCTGTTTTTTCTGAATCAGATTTAAAATTTGTTTGCGCAGAAGACAGCAGCACCTTGACTTCTGTTCCTTTCTTTGTGTAGTTTATTTAAGAAATCTAAAATTTATTGCTTATTGTGTTCAATGTGTTAGTGTAACATTTTTTGAATTTTTTAGGATCCTGTCAGTTTTGATGATCAGCATATCTGATGTCATCTCACAGAGTTTTCGAGATCGATTACTACACAAGGCTGAACAGCTCCTGGAAGAAAAGGATGAATTCCACTTCAACTATGCCAAAAGAATGCTACAGTTTCTTCAAAATGTTAAACTGAGATATCATCCATTGCTAGAAAAATGCAACAGGATTTTTCTTAAAAGTACCTCTTGTCTTGATGTACACAATATTAGCAATATTTTTGGAGTGTATGAGCAGCTGGGTTTTGACAATACTGAATTCCGCTTGGTTGCTAAAGAGCTGCTGTCTGAATCTATAGATGATTATTCCGATCCTGAAACCTTTGCAAAATTATTTTTTGCTCTTGGGCCTATGGCAGAATCCAATGTAAAAGAAAGGTAAGTTTATTAATAATTTTATTTATGATACACAGATTCTTGCACAGAAATTAAAAATGTACTGGTGTTTGGAGGAATTTCTGAGCCTATCTGTGAGGCTTCCTGGTTATAACTTTGTAGCAATGGATGATTTAATTACCAAAACAATGTCAAAGCAGTTTGTTTGAAAGGAGTTGCATAGAAAGCTGGATTCAGCAGTCGGGGGATATGTGAATGCTGTTACACAGGGCCATCTTACAGCTCTCAGCCTTCTTTTCACTATTGATAGTAGTAAAATACTTCTGTCTTTCCCCTGAGATTCTTTATGGAAGGTTGTCAGCAGGGAACACTGGTTTTATGTAGCAATTAGAGCATAGTACTGTGTGATAGATTTTTTTTTTTCTCTGCCTGGTTTTCTCGACCCACAAAATCCTATTTGGGAGTGGTATTACTCATGGATCTCTGAAAGTCTGCAGTTTTAGGCAGAATTTGCTTCATTAACTACAATGAGTCATATTTTCATACTTTTCTTCATGAACATCTGCCTCAATTCGGAGATTTGGATATACTGCAAGCCTGTGTTGCTTTTGCCATAGCTGACTTAGTTCCAAAAGCTTTTCCTAGATTTTTTGTAATTTATTTAATTAGTGGTAAACATTGACTTTAACTGCCCCAGAATCAGTTCAGCTCATGTTTGATTCTGTTATCGGTATCTTGCTGATTGATCATGAATTGTTTAGTGTCATAGAGAACCTTCCCTATTTCTGATCTACAGTAGTCTTTCGGTTCTTTCCCTTGCAAAGAAAATTGCTGCAGTCTTTACTGGAGATTTTCAGCTTTTTTTCATTGGAAAATCTGTCTTTTCCTCTTCAGGTTGCTAGTCACTGCAGCACTCATGGCAGAAGAATTTAGCAGTCACCAAATATTGCTGATACTGAAGACGATGCAGAAAATGAAATGCAGAAATTCTCATCTAATCAAAAAGTAAATTTTTTGATACTACTAAGAAGGTGTATTCTCTAGGTAAACTACTTCCATTTAGTGTGGAAAACTGTATAGTATCTAGTAAGTGAAGAGTGGAGGATGCATCATTTGCACAGAAATGCACTATACACTACAAACAATAGTGTACTATATGCACTATAAATAATTATTATTTATAAATAATTAATAATTATTATAAATATTATTATACACTATTAAAGATTTTAGAATATTGTGGCTTGACCCAGAAGTAATTGAGGAAGTTTAGGAGTTTGATAGAAAAGCATATCAACCTTATCAAGTTATTGTCATGTAATATGTGGCTTATGTGCAAATGTGTGATCTCACTGCAGTAAACTTAGTCTCTAACAATTTCTGTAAACTCATGAGCAAAAAGAGAATGTGCCCACATTTTCTGCAGTTGTAAACTGAACATTGTTTATAGGGAGAGGTAAAATCTGTCATACAGTGAAGGGCAAAGCAGTGTATGTTTTGGGCACGGAAGATGTAGCATTAGATGCATCAGAGTTAAGTGCAGGTTGTGAGCAATAACTGGAAACCAAATAGATCCTTGGGAGAAAATGGACATATTTGTGTACTGTGGATCGAAGGGATACTAAAGGCGAATTCATGCCTTTTCTCCTTGAATCTCACACTCTCAAGGAGATCTTAAGGTATTGTCTTTACCTACAAATCTATCCCCCTCTCTGCAGCTTCAGAACTACAGTGAGAGCAGTGGTGCTGAAGCTGCTGCTGATGTTCTAGTTTATTCCATTCTTCGTCCACTCTAAATTTAATTGATTGTGAAATCTGCAACAGAAACTATCGGGATGAAGTAACTGATTTGCTGTGGTGAGGGCTTTAAGTTTGCAGTTCACTAAGTGGAGAGAGTCTGCTGTGTCTGGGGAACAGTTTCAAAACTGCTGTGGAGAGGAGTGCAGGTGTGTGAAACCCTCTGCATAGGTACTGTGCACCACAGGACACCCCTTCTTCACGGGGGATGTTAGGGCCTGCAGCATCTTCTGTATTAGCTTAATAACATGTAATCTTTTTTGTATTCAGAATGGCTTCTGTTCTGCACAAACACTTGGACAGTTACCACGTATTACAGTTGGTAAAGTTAACACAGTACTTGGTGGCATTGCGTTGCCACAATCTGGAGCTGTTTGCCAAACTGAAAGTGTTACTATTAGGGTAAGTATGTATTCTTGGGAATGTAGCAATTTAAGTATTAAAAGGTTCTCCACTTAAGATTTTGAAAAACAAGCTGTTAAAGTGTTTTGTTTCCATAAAATATGAAGATTAACAAACTGTTACACGTATTTGGATAGAAGTGGATGTTGTCTGACTATAGGCCCAACAGTATCTGCTAAGAGATACGATGTCTTTCAAAAATATTTTTTTGCCCCGTATTCTTTTGGCCACTGCATGAAATGACAGGAAATTTTGATTTGTATTTCATAGGAAGGGCAGGTATTTATGTCATCTTTGATGTTTGATAGAAGTAATGAAAATAGACACTAAGAATGTCTTGTCTGGGACAAGTGAAAGTGTGAAGCAGAAGTACTCTTTTGATTGAAGGAGTGTCCAGTTCTTAGGCTTCTACAGTTGCAATAGAAAGGGAAGGAGTTTCTGGAATTGCTGGAGAAGAGACCTTGCTTCCATTGTTCAGCCTCTATAGGAATGTAATGTTTTATCTGTAAATTTTTTTTCTCCTGATACCTTTTGTGTTCCTCAGGCACTTCAGAACCTGGTGCTCCCTAGGACAGAAATCACAGAAATTAACCAGGCCCAGAAACCCATAGACACCCTTAACAAATGTGGACCTTCTGTCCTTAATCAGGACTTCTGTGTTTATCAGTAACATTTAAAGCCTCACCAGCTGACTGAGCTGCTCCCTGTCTTCTTCCCTTTTTTCAGTTTTGAATAAGTTAGAAGGAAAAAGTTAATGAAAAAAGATGGTAGTCCCTAACTGTGTGAATTTCTACCATGTCACTAATAATCTGCTTATTTTATATTTGATATGCAGATTTTGACTTCTAAAATTAGCATTTTCATGTATATAATTTATTTGGTTTTTTTAAACATTTGCACTTTGTCACTACTGGTGGACTGTTTTTATCTCTATCTCTCTTCCAGTTATTTAAAGTCTAGTGTGATACCTGCTGATACTGCAGCTGTAATTCGTGTTCTGGCCATGCTTCCTTCTTTTCAAGTGGAGGAAATGATATTAAACAAAGCAGCAGCAGTTCTGCCTCAATGCAGGCTCTATCATTTGAATTGCATTGCTACAGCTCTTGTCAAATGGAATCATCAGGACCAGTTGCACTGGCAAAACATTTCTGAGCTATGTGCAAAACTTCTGCAAAAACTCAATAACTGTGGATTTGAGAGGCTTCAGAAAGCCAACAACTTAAATCTTCTGTTGGAAGAACTTACACACGTGAATGGAGAGTGGTTTGAAGAAGTCCTGAGTGAGGAGGTGGTGGCCACGTGTCAGCGCCTGACAGACCAAATAACATGGGACAATGTATCACCACTGTGTGGCTTTCTCATAAAAACAAACCACCGTTGTCCTGCATTATTTGACAGAATAGCTTCTGTGACTGTTGGAAACATAGACAAGGTATAACAGTTTTTCTTTCCATCTACTGTATGAGTTATTCAGTAAAAAAAGAACAGGTTGATGTGTTGCAGAGCACAATCCACAGTGTTTCTCAGAGTTTTCTTCAGTGTCCCTGATTTGGAGCTCATCTTCTTTTGTGTTTTACTTCTATGTATATAATTTTGCTCTTAACTTTTCATTAATTTTAATTTCTTATTTTATTGGTCAGTAGAGTGTTAGGTCAGCCACAATCTTTTGCATTCACCTTTACATTTGTCACTCTTAAATATCTTTTTAAACTTCTTTATAAAGTGTCACATCGCCTGGCATATATTTTAACATAACTCACTGTTGTGGGGATTTCCTCAACCGGTGTCTTTTTGGTCAAAATTACCCTTTTTTCACACTATCTTTTTTTTCTCCCTCATTCTGAGTCTGGTGTTCACATAAATCTTTGACTTTATCCTATTGCAGTTTAGTTTCTTTAAGAACATTTAATGCAAAACATTTTTAAAAGATTCTTTAAGTCATCTGTGTGAAATAGATTTTAAGTTTTAGCTGTGGTTGCAATTTCAACTATTTCTTCATTTTGGTTTTTTATTATTTTCTCCAGGAAAAGTTTTAAAAAAATAAATTTACAAGATAGCTCATTTAGTCTTAAATGTTCCAATTCTGAATGAATTATAAAATCTCTTCTTTATTGTAAAGCAATATTATGATATTTTGCAGTGACTTGATTTAGGATGTCTTTTTTTTCCAGATCCACCCCTCTGAAATATATTTTATTCTCTTCCTTTTCTCTGCTTTGAATTATGACAACGAAGATTTCTTTAAGAGTTGTATCCAACATCTTACTTCTAACTTGAGTAAGTGCATTAGACAAAGATATTCTGACACCAAATAAATGTCAATGGAAGTTATTGTTACTCAATGAAAATGGGAACAGAATGGCACTTCTGTTAAGCAAAAAAAAAAGTATGTATGTTACTACTAATACTCTGCCTAACAAGATTCCACCATTACAAAGATTCAATGGTGGATTTTGTTTTACCCTTTAAAAATTACTGTTAATAAGGGACTAGCGGAGAATTTTTGGCGTAGTAAAAAGAAAGTGAAAGTTCTGATTAATTCATTGTGCTGTTATTGGATAGAATTGTTGTGGTGTTCCTTAAAGAATTGTCATTTGTGAACAGGATACATTTTGGGATTTGTCACAAGAAATGGTTAAAGTTGTAGAGGAAATGTGTAGAAACTTGTGTAGTATGTGAAGAGAGAAAATTAGACAATTTTGGAGGCCGGGGAAGGACACTGCAAATCCTTTCAACTTTTTGTCATGTGTTAATATGGATTTCTCTCTGGTTTTTAAAGGTTATTTTGAAATTTATCAGCTGGTGCTGCTTGGTCATGTTTTGGCAGTGGCTGGGTATTTTCCTCCAGTTCTGATCACGACGATATTTAACATTCCTTTCCTAAGCAAATTGGATGCTCAACTTAAAGGTAGATATCTAGCTCTCTGATGAATTTGATTGTGTAGTATTTGGCATAAAATGCAATTGTGGACCTACAAACGAATTGAGAAGCAGAATTAGTCTATAAATAATTATTCCATTTCCTGGAATTAGTAATGATTTCAGTGCTAAAAGAGAAGGAATGAACAAAAATCTGTGTTTTGGTTTAAAAGTACAGATATATTGCAGATGAGAGAAGGTCATATAAAGCAAATTTTATAATCAATTTATTGCACTCCGTATTTAATAATTCTTTTAATTTTTTTGGAAATAAAATTACTTGACTGTTGTGTTTATTACTAGAAATACTCACAAAGCTCAAGAAATAATGTGGGATGACAATTATGAGAAATGTGTCCTACTAGTCTTTTCTCTCTAAATAAGAGACTGAGTGTTTGTTTCATTCCTCTCTATCTGTACGTTGTTGGCTATCAATGTACTGTTGCCATTTGGCCTTCAAGTTCTTCACTAAAAGATAAATGATAGAAATTGCTTCTATCTTCTGTCTTTCTGTTGTTCTTAATATTGAGCAGAACTGTTCTCATTTTTTCCTCAGGGATTTTGAGAACCTTTCTAAAGTTCTGCAGCATGGATTTTATAGATGCCATGGTATACACATACTTGCATTTCTAGTAAAGAATTCAGAGGTAGCCATTTAGGTCAATATGTCACATTTTTCACATTTCAGTTTACACCTTTCTGTGTTTGTTTTTTTTTTTTTTTTTAAATCAGTCCTGCCTGATACCCAAAAGCAGAGGGTCTGCTCTCGCCTCATGAAATTGAACAGAGCAGTCTGTCTGGAATGCCCGGAGTTTCACGTCCCTTGGTTTCATGAGCAATACTGCCAACGTGTCTTTCACAACAGTGAGTAACTTAAGATAGGAAAACCTGCCCTTTTTACTAATAATACTCTATTTTCAACAATCTATGAGATGTGTCGTCTAAAACTGTCATGCTGACACTACCACACAACAGAAGATCAGGAAGGCGAACCTCACTCTTTGCTGAGCATGTCTTCTTGAAAAGTGCCACCCCTTAGTAGAGCATCAGAGAGCAAAGCAGTTTTCCTTGTGGTAATTAATGTAATAGCAATGGGATTTTTCTTTTTAAGAAATAAAATTTAAATAGGAACGATGTATTTGGCATGAACGATGGAAAGGCAGGAAGAGGATCATCAGGGTTGTCTACTGGAGGGGATGGTCACTTTGTTGTCTGCTTCACTTACAAGACTGAACATTTGAGTTAAATTTTTCAATATGAACATTTTTACTGCTTGCTTTTGAACTTGCTCCTGCTTTCTTTCAAGATCCATCAGGGTGAGAGAGAGAGAGAAGCAGGCTGGTGATCAATGTAGCAGCTGAGGTCTTTCAGTGCAGTGATGAATTCAGAAAATCCAGCTAATGCAGAGTGTCTCCTCCACTAATTCTCATGGGAAGATCTGTTTTGCTATCCATAGAACTCAGCTACTTTGTTCCTAAGACTGAAGATTAATGGAGCAAGGTGTTAATCTGCAACTAACAGAGAAGTAACAGATACTGTGGTGTGCCTGTAATAAATGCAACATGAGTGAACACTTAGGTGTCTAAACACGATTAAAAGCAAAGAAAATCCAACAGGTGACACTTGAAATGAAAGTTTTTATAGTATGCTAATGGGAAAAATCCTGGGATGGAAAGTCTGGATTTGAAATTTATGCTTAATAGCATGCACCTGCCATTTCCACTTAAAATAAGATCACTTGGTTTCTGAATTATGATGGAGTAATTCCAGGGATCTGTGGAAAAGATTTAATTCAGTAACCTGGCTGTCAAAAATGAAGTGTCTCAAAGTGCTATTTTCAGAATTGTGGCTGTGGAAGTTTTGATGTATGAATTCTTTACTTTGTAGGCACTAGACGAAATAATCCACTGCAACAGCATGTTCACAGAATGCTGACAGAGATCTTAGGAGGGAGCCAGTACTCAAGGATATCTGTACTCACACCATACTGCTATGAAATAGGTGAGAAGTTAGTACTCTAAGGTTTGTTATTTACCAAGATTAGGAAGCCTATGGTCATATGGTGAATTGATATTGCAAAGAAGAAATTGTTGTGTTATACAACAGTTTCTAGAAGGTTCTGCATAACATAAATAATGTTATCTCTAATTATGGTTATCACTTAGATTTTCTAGAAATAAACACTATAAAAATCGAAGTCTTTCACTTTTATCAGTAAACAGGTTTGTTTTGTTTTCTGGCAGATTTTGAGTGTGTCCTGGATGAAAATAAAAAGCCTCTTGCCTATATGGCTCAGAGTATACCTATGGATGACATGGGAGGAATAGACTTGAGACTTGACATCAAGGATGAAGGTAGAAAGGCTCTGCCACCAGGAGCTCAGAGGTTAGTACATTGAATTCTTGCACATTAGCTCTTCCAAGCTTCCAAGTTAGCAACCAGTTTAGACCAGGTTTTTGATGCTTTTGTCCTAAATGTTTGTTGCAACCCTCAGGCTATTCATTTTTCTGTTCCTTTTTCTGAAGTCAAATGAGGTTTATCCTTCTGGGGTGAGGTGGGCTGGCCCCAGCTGCTCCCACAGTTGCACACTGATTCCCCAGCAGCGTCATGGGGGAGAGAATCTGGAGGGTAAAAGCAAAGAAGAAAACTCCTGGGTGCAATTAAGACGGTTTAATAAGGAAAGAAAGAAAGAAAGAAAGAAAGAAAGAAAGAAAGAGAGAGAGAGAGAGAGAGAGAGAGAGAGAGAGAGAGAGAGAAAGAAAGAAAGAAAACAAAACAAAACAAAACAAAACAAAACAAAACAAAACAATTGATGGACTAGCAGTCATTTACCACCAGCAGACCAGTGCCACAGCAATGGCTGCTTGGAAAGAACTCCCCTTGGTTTCATTGCTGAGCATGACACTGTACGGCATGGAGTATCACCTTAGCCAGTTGAGGTTCCCACCCAGCTGTTTTTTCTAAGTTATGTAAAATTCAAATATCTCTCGAAAAATAGGAGGAAAATGTTTTGTCTAGTTTCAGGGAGTTGTTTGATTTTCTTTTTCTGTGAATTGTCAGGTTTATCTAGTCTTGCTGTAGTTATCAATACTGAAATAGAAGTGCCATTTCTTCCTGTTCACGTAGGGCCTGGAAGTAAATGTACATTTTTGTTGTTTGCAGAATTGCTTTGGAACTTCTTGATTCAAGAGCTTTTAGCAAAGATTATTCACGTCATCTGAAAGGAGAACCCGCAGTGAAAAAACGACACCTGGAAATGCTGGGTTACCGGGTAGTTCAGGTGAGCCGTCAGCAATACTTTGCCCTTTGTAATGCAAAATGATCCATTTTCCATGCAACAGGTTTAGAGACAGTTTTTATCATTAAAAGCACCTGCTGAGTGTGAGCAATTTTTGTATTTAGAGGGGTCATGCCAAGATATTCTCAAAATGGTGTAAGGACTTCATAGAACTTGCACTTTCTCTCAAAGAGGCTGAAGCAAAACTAAAGTCAAAAGATCTCGGTCTTACCTGACTGCAGGCAAAGGAGTCATCTCAGTGTAGCCTAAGCAAAGGAGAACAAGTGAAATGAGAGTTTCAGTTCAATTCACTGAAGATCTCTACAACTGAAGAAGATTAAACATACCCTGCATGAGTGGTTTTGAGTGCCAGTTCTGGCACCTCCTTAAGTGCCATATTTGGCAGCTGCCATATGAGATAGGGATCCTGTTTGTCCGCTGCAGCAATAGTGCTGTGGCAGGGAACACTGGTGGCCAGGGATAATTCACAACCACTAGTATTGAAACATTTGGGTAATGGAGGCTCATGAATTCAGAAGCTCCTGTATATTTAATTGCTCAACTACCCTAATTTTAGCTAGAATTCTTCTTTTATCTTAAATTTGGTTGGGTTTGTTTTGTTTTTATAACAGAATAATCATCCTTTCTTATGTTATACTACTGATTAACACTACAAACTACAGTGACCTGGGATTTTTCTCTCAATTTGGGTTTTAAAAGGTGGGAGGTGGTGTAATGGAATTATCATAGCCTGTATTGCTTAGGCATCTGTTGTATATCTCTGAAACTATGCTGCTTTTTGGAAGCAAACTGACTATACTTAACGTAAAGAAGAACCTTATATTGAGAAACAGATTTTGTCAGTATTAGAGTAAGCCTAGCTTTTGGAAGGACACATGTGGTCAAATATCTTCAAGCAGAGAACAAGAGATATGAGAGAGCCTTTGCTGTGAGATGGCATGTTGTTTATACCACTGTTAACCATCATTTTGTGTGGTTCTCTTCTACAGATTCCTCACTTCGAATGGAATTCCATGGTTCTGTCAACAAGAGGTGAACAGCTGGAATACCTCAGACAGCGGCTGTACGGAATACAGTGATGTCAGACATGCAGTCCGAAGTACTTTTATAAAAACACTTTATGTACCGTCAAACCTCTTGTAATCCTGGAATACTTAGCTTCAAAAATCTCTTTATCTGTGAGTCAGCTGGCCCAAGGCTTGCCATGGGCACCAGGTGTAAAGAGATTTAAGTCTTTGCAAAAGGCAGGTCACAGTGGGCCATGAAGATGTGATAAGGATGCTTGAAACTTTCCATTATCTGGAAGCTGTTATTTAAACTCATGAAGCTGTGGCGGCTTTGACATAAAATTACATTATTATCTCCAAAATAAATAGCACAGAGCCTTAGCTGGACATAAAACTCTCCAAATAAAAAATTGGAGATACTCAACTGTGAGAGTCAGCAATCTACTGGAAACTATGTCTGTCCTTCAGCATGTGACAGAATGAGCAGTTGGGAATCAAACAGAATCTGTACTCTGAAACCAAGAAACTGAAATGCAGATTTACTAAGAATAGGGCTGCTTTTACAGCCGTTCAGTTTCCACCTCAGAACAGAAGTACCGTGGGGGACTGTTCTGGGGGAGGGTGTTGCATGGTGAGGAACCTCCAGCTGTTTCTCCTACCCTGTGACGTGGCACATGCAAAAGTATGGCTGAGCCTTCTGGAACACCTTCACATACTTAAAAACCTGGCCAGGGCTTTTGCAGGAGGCATAGGACACATGTAGAAGGAAAAAAGGAAAGTCAGGAGAATGTTTATTCCAGAACAGTAACTGTAGGGTGGTCATACTTGGCAAATCAGCCCATTTTCAGAGGCAGCCACGTTGTGCCTACAGCTGCCACCATCTCATGATGACTGCTTGCTGTGCCCATCTTTCACAGGCACCATGTGGGTATGTTTTCTTATTTATTCTTTTACTCCTTCCTTTGAAACCCAGCAGAGGTAAGCAAATGCATTTCTGACATTATGCATATGCTGTCACTTATTTTTCACTATTCAGTAGTGGAAGAGAATATTTTTATTTACTGAATACAAATCAGGACAGGAACGGGAAGTCAGGAAAATCCAACAATACTGATCTAAGCTGCAAGGTACTCTCCTGCTGAGGCAGCCCTCACATTTGTGAGACAACTGGAAAAACTAGTCGACAGTTGTCTAGACAATTATGGTATCAAATGGACAAGAGCTCCAAGACATAGAAGAGTGCTCTGAATGTCACTGAAGGCACAGCACATAGAGAATCTATGCACATTATATTTTGTATAAAATGGAGAAGACATTCATAAAATAGTATCTCAGAAGGTGGGCTACATGTCAAAAGGCTCTTGCAGGACACTCTTTCTGCACAGATGGCCTTCAAACAGCAACCTTGGAGTCTAAGAAAGGTGTCAGTGGCTGAAATTATCAGTCACGGAGGGGTCATGTGTTTGAGCTGAGCCTTGCTTTTCAGAGATCTAGCAGTCACTGTGCCAAACTAGCTTTCTTCAAATTATTTGTGGATAAAGTTACAAGTATGCACAAGGAGAAGAGGATTAGAACTTCCTATGAGTGGATTCAGAAAGGGCAACAAAGAAAAGCAACATATATTTCAGTAAAATGGGTTGTCTTTGATCCTTTGCAGTTACTGTTTCTAAATTAAATCAGCAAGTGTTAGAGGAGATGGGTTGGTGTAAACCAGTGATCTAACTAGAGCCAAGGAAAAGGTTACTATTTTGTTACTTACTAAAAGGGAAAACAGAAAAGATGTCCCAGAGATTAAGTATTGGTGGATAGTAACATACTGAAATGAGCTATCATGCTTGTGTCTGCCATACGCTTACCTCTGTCTCCTATGAAGGCAATACAAGGGGTTATTTGATAGTTGGAATTGCTATTCAGTCAGGTGTGGGGCTTCTTTTCCATTTTTCTTGCCACTTCAGTTGTAATTAGATTTAGATTTATGAAACCTTTTAGATTTATGACACCCTTTGTTCAATGGAGAAATTCTTTGAAGAGATATGCTACAAAAAATGGTAAGCATGCTCTACTGATCACTAAAAAAGACACCATCAAGTGATACTTTTATAATTTTAGAAACAAAGTTTAATTGCAAAGTTTCAAAGTCAAAATGCATCCAACACATGACTAGATGAAAAAGTCCTCTCTGCCATAGGTATATACTGATGATCAACTCTTCTAGGACTTTTTTATGAATGCTTGTTATTGGCCTCAGATCTCTGAGAAAACTTCCATAAAATATTTGCTTTGAAAATAAATATAAAAGCATAAAAAAGTGGAAAATCCTTGTTAACCAGAAGCCTAAACTTAGTAGGTGAAACAGTAGAGGTATTGACCTTGTGAACTTCTCTCTCTTCCCTCACATGTGGCTGGTAGTGCAGCTTTTGATGAGACTGGCATTTATTAGGCCACATAGTATTAAGTCACTTTTGTTTTCAACATACATTTCAATTCCAAGCTAAATTATTTGTGAGGGCTGTGATGAAAACAGTTCCAAGATATCACTGAAGAATGCAGGATTTACATACACTGCTGAGAAGAGAAATCTGGCTCCACAAACAGCCAGTTAGAATAGAACTAGCTACCTGTTAGCTGTATTTAACTTAACAATTAATTAATGGGCATTGATTGGAGGATAAGCCACCAATGTTCTGGACTGTATGAGTGCAAGGAAGTCTAACTAGTTTTATTTGCAATTTCACAGTGTGAAAAATGGAGTTCTCCCTGAAATCTTCATTTATTCTAATCAACGTTAATTAGAGCTCTTCAGGATTTTAAACACTGGCAAAAATTCAGTGGTTGCTGGTTAATTAGTAAGTATCTTAAGATGTGGACAGACAAATGAACTGTTTAATAGTTCCCAGTATAACTAGCATGCTGCTACAAAACTCTGTACAATCTGGGGACGTTTTCATGCGACAAAACCAGAAGAGCCTATGGAAACTCCCTCACCATATCATATCCTCCAGCATTGTGTTTATAGCTTTGATAACTTGAAGAGGTTTAAGCGTGTAGCCAGGCAGGAGGCTCCAGTAGCATATCGGATCTCTTTCAGTATGCCAATCCATTCCTTCTTTTCCTCATCATACCTGCATTGAAAAAAATAAGGTTAGAAAATAATTTTTTTAAATTTGAGTTTGATGATTCAGCACACATACATGAAAAGGAGGGTAGTCCATCTGGAGCAAAGGCTTTTAGCAACCATGTGCTAAAGGATGCCACAGAAGGCTGCTTTTGTCCTCTAGAACACAGAAATGTTCTGGTGCACAAGTTTTCTTGGTCCCTAAAGCTTGTTGCTAGCTGTGTCACGCTTTAATTACTTGTATAAAAATTTCATCCTTGTCTTAAGAAGAATCTGAATTTTTTCAAATTCTTGCATAAAAAGTTGGGATTTTTTTCTGGGACTCCTTTGCAGTGCCAATTAAACTTTCTGAATTTACATTAGCAACTGTAGCAACTGAAGAGTCACAACAGAGACACAATGTTTAATCTAATCACAGTATCAGAGGCCAAACAAATCTAGGAGATGGGGATTTCTGATTTTCTTGGAACCCTTATTGGTTTGACTATTAACACACAGGCCTCTGTGTATACATGCTTTTCTGCATAAGAATATCACAACAGAATGCTTTTAATGGCAAGGCTAAACCTGCCAAGAGATGGCAACTTACTCTTTTAAAGAAACTGAAGATCATGACACACTAGTCAAATTAGTAGGGGGAAGTAGTCATTCAATTCAATTCTCATGTTTATTTTTGATTTCTGGCAGGTATTTTTTATCTGTCAGCAAGTGCTTTACAACCTGTGCTATGGATCGTTTTCAGAGTTAAAAGGAAAAATAACCTCCAGTGTCTATAAACCTCAATTTTAAATAAGGCTTTCTACCAGGAAAGTGACTGCAATTAAACTTACTTCCATATGTCAGTGACTTCACTCGGTGCAAATTCTTTAGATTCAAGCTGAATCATTGCAAAGCCTCCAATAGCATACAAAGCTCCACTTAAGGTGACCAAACTGATGGAACTTCTCTCTTGGGGAAATTCAGGCATAATCTCCCACCTCAAGATAAAAAGAAAAACTGAAGTTTAAACACATGAGAAAAATTGTAAACTTAATGCACTAAGATACTTCTCTAGGTGACATAAATTCAGAACCAAGGCCACTTGAGTGAATAGTTTAGTAGAAGAAAAACATTATGATATTTATCAGCATTAAGTTTGAGTGTCTCCATCCCCACAAGTAGTTCTGCAAGTCTTAAGTGACACAATTACACCATGATGACATCTCTTCCCAGAGAACACTTCTTACAGGTTCCCTGGTCCCATCATCAGTAATATGCTTCACACAGATGTATTGTTCCCCGGTTGTTCTCATTTTTCCCTATAGTTTCCAAAATACATATTCATTTCAAATGGCATTGGTATAATACTTTGAGACTAAATATTTTTAAAAAATAATCACTGGAGCTCATTAGCATAATTCAATTTCAAAAGATTCTGGCTGTGGAGAAAAATATGGGAAAATATCTACATCCATCCAATAAGTGAGCTAACTTCAGGTATGACTTACTCTCTATTGTCATTATTCTTTATATATAGTATTTCACAGCATGCACATAAATTTGAAGTCTTCCTGGAGTTTTCATACTAAATAAGCAGAATTATCTATCACTAATCAGTGGTAAATGGTATTTGCTATGGCAAGGTAAGTGAACAGCACAAGGCCACATACCTGAAGGGCATTGTGCTAGTCCTCTTCAGGCACCCGATTTCTCTTGCTGGGTTTTCATATTTATTGCAAGTGCTATTTCAACTAGATTGCACAGCCCTTGCCTATTCTCCCACTTCCCCATCATGGCTCCACACCTGTTTATGTGGCTGTGGGGTCAGCTAAATTGGGAAAGTAATCAGACATTAAAAAAATAGAGGGAGGCCAGAGATGGGCTCTGTAAGCTACTGCTGTTGGTGCTAAAGATGTGTTTGTAGACCAAATGTCTCAGTGGGGGTACAGGTACCTGAACACCTTTGTGACTCTTGCCTCAGCTCCTAAAAGCCTAGATGATAAAACACTTGCTTAAAATAGCTTGAATATTGCACTCACTTATTGGTGGTCAGATCAAAAGCTTCAACAGATGCAGTAAGGCCTTCCTCAGTGACACCACCTGCAATGACAATCTTGCCCTTATGGATAGCTGTTCCAAACATTGAGCGAGGCACTTTCATTGGAGCCAGGTCTCTCCAGTCTCCTTTCTTGGGATTGTACACAAATAGTCTATTAGTGCATTTCCTGGGGAGGGAAAGGAAAACCCGTGATCATTTCTCATGAACTTGGCTTGTTCCAAGTGAGATCTAGCTGAGATGGATTGTGTGGGTTCATGTAAAACACCTCTTTCCTCTCCTGGAGATGCCTTCTTGTAGGTAATTTGGGAATCCTTGCAAGGTCTACAATCTACCAATCACATCCTAGAAGTAAATCAAATGTTAAATGTTGTTTACATTACACAGGACAGCAATTCCACTGTACCTTTGAGGAGAAATACAACATCCTTTCTCAGCATATTCAATTCAGATGGATTTGCAGAGGAATATATGGCAAAAGTTATAAAGGAACGAATATGCTGGTGTTTTGGCAGATTTTACAAATTCGTATCTTAAAAATCCCCTATACAAATGCTAAAAAATTACCAGCACATGTTCAGTGTGAGTGAAAACTTATTTTCTTAATGTAATACACATTAAGGTATAACAGGTCAGAAAATTGGAAAAACTGAGACAGTAATTCCATGGCATCTAGGTATTTCTATCTGAAAGGAAAGAATACTTTCAGTGAGAGTCCTCATAGCTACATACTAATAATGTGTCTGCAGTGTAAAATTTGCCTTGGAAATAAGTATGGGCATTAAAATAACATGTTTGGATTACAATTAATATGCAATTCACTTTATCACAAAAAAGATATCCTACAAACCGTAACATGTTCTCCTCTGCTAGACTGTTTGCCACCTTAATCCAGAGATGCAAAAAAGGGAAACCCTGATATATGAGTAGGAAGACATATAATCTATTAAGGACCAAAAAAAATGATGTTACAAATTGTCATGGGAAGACTTAGAGACTCACTTATCATCAGTTTTTCCGCCAAGACAATATATTAATCCATTGTTGGAGATAGTAGCATGTCCATACACTTTGATGGGTAGTTTTTTGATCTCACCCCATTTCATTGCCCTGGAACAAGAAGATCACTGTTAGGCTCTTTCAACTAACAGTGGGCCAACTACATGTCCTCAGCAGGCATAATCAAATTTTAAACATACACAGGGTCATAGCACAATACTGAATCTAGTGACTCCTCGGTGCGAAGGTCCTTGCCTGCTATTACAAAGATCTTCTCATCCGACTCTCCCAGCCCGAACAGACACCTGGCTGATGGCAGTGGAGGAAGGGCAACCCACTCACCAGCGATGCTATCCAGCTGAAAGAGCATCAGAACAGGAAGGGTTAGGAAAGTCAAAGAGTAAAAATCCATACAACGAACACTGGTGCATAGAATTTATCTGACTGCACTCAGTGTCTCTAAAGCAAACTCAATTGCCTGAACAACCTGCCCTTCCTTCGTGGCAGCTAATGAATTGATGACTTCTACCCACCCATGCTTCATGGTACAGAAATCTATCCAAGTCAATGCCACACAGCTCTCTGCATCTGCTCACCTCACAGTTTCTTTGCCACTTTAGTGAGCTCTTCTTCCTTGTTTAAAGGTCCCTCACTCTTGGTTCCCTATCCTAGGTTGGAAAGAACAAGTGGTTCTTCTTCCTGCCCGAGGGAGCAGACACACTCCTGCCGTTCCACATCTACATGTTTTGCTGGTTGTGCTCACTACAGCGAGATGCCAGAAATGCTTACAACTGTTAATGAGCAGGAAACACCACATGCCAAATGGCACAGAGGTGATGCTTTGTCATAAATACCCTCAAAAGCTCACAAGATCTCTGAAGACACCAGGAATAAAGACTTCACTCTGAAGCAAAATAGGTAGGCACTGCAGCTCCCTTGGCAATAATATTGATGTCATCCCTACTGAAGTACTCTCATTGCTGTCTCAATTCACATATGATGTGCTAAAAACAGCTAAGGAGAAGCAAGGAGGACAGAAGGAAAAAATAAAACAGCATTTTCATGTATTTTTTTAACTGCAAACTTGCAATTGAACCTAAATTATCTCTAACATTTAAAATAGTATTTCCACATCTACTGCATATAGATTTGGTTGGTGCTATACAGGAATGGAGGGTAAGATGTGAGCTTGCATAAGATGTGAATGTAAAGGCATTTGATAGAAAGCAAGAGAAAGTTCAGTCAAAGTAATCTGCTCTGGGTTTAGCTCGGTGACATCCTTCTTCCATAAGTATGTTCCATAGTCAAGGTCTCCATGCTAAAAGGCATCTCCCAAATTAGACAGACCACCACTATTGGACAGAAAGTTGCAAGAGTGAAATGCAGTTTATGGACATGGATTTCCACAGTAGCTGGATCTGGCTGCAGTAATAAGAGGATGTAATCCTCACAGATCACAGCTCGCTTAGTGCATCAGTCTTGAAAATTACATATCTGCTGCTGATAGGGCATCAACTAGTCGTGCATTTTTGAGCCAGTGGAAGCCTTGTTTTCTCCTTAGTTGCAAGCAAATACAACATTTCACTGCTAGAGAAAGGAAGATCAGCAAGTGAAAACTGGTTTGGCACTACATTAGAACAACAGCTACGTGAGTAATGCAGACAAGTATTTTAATTATAAGGAATAGCAGCAAGCTGAAAGATGACAAGCCATTAAACAGATTTCAGGAAATGGATGTCAACATATAAAGTAGGATTCTGAAAACTTTACCTATTTTTAATATCAGTCTTGAGGTTTAGTTTTTCAGAGGCCCCTTTCTGGTAGCCTGAGAGTTGGACTATTCTGTTCTGGGCTATATATACTTTATGACATCAAGATATCATTTATGTTAGAAGAATATTTCTGTAGCAAGTTTTGCACTTCATTGACTAGTTTTTTACACCTACATAAGGAAATGAAACTGTGCTAATCTCTCCACAGCAAACTAAGGTTTCCCTCTCATAGATGTAACAAATGTCTGAAACCAACTCTTTCATTGTGTGTGAAATAACAGTGAGCCATGCTCCTACAAACAATATTTGCATTTTTGCAGCATATTGAAGAATTAATCACAAAATAGTTTCAATATCCCCCTTAACATGTACCTAAAACCACAACAGACTTAGTTTATGGTGTAAACATGCCACATTGTATTTTTGCTAATTTTTCTGAAATACATTGTGGAGTTACAGTTTGTTTTAATCAGCCTTGTATTTATACAGATTTACAAAAATAGAAAATTACATTCAGTTGAAACATGGTTTTAGTGACAATTTGTCAAGCGAAAACCTTCTGCCTCTAAATTACATACTTTAGAATGCCCTTAGACTTTCAAATGTAGATATGACGAAAGGACTTCTGCTGTCTTACTGACAGAAGTTGCACTTAAAATATTTGTTACTGCTTTCATAGAAGTATTTCAGATGCAAAAAAAGACATTTCCTTAAATCTAAACCAGCTAAAGCACTCTAACTTTTATAGAAGTTAACAGAAATACATAAATGGTATTTTACAAAAATATTAGACTTGTATTTAGGCATTGGTACCATGAAAGATCTGGGCCTTGAACAATGAAAGCCAGTGGTTAGATAGAATATATTAATTAATCCTTTTAATATTTTTTGGGATCTTACCAAGGCTTGATCTTGAAAAAGAAGATGCAAGTCCCTTGGTTTAATTTCTCTCTCTGAGACAGGAATAGCTCTCTAATACTTGTCTCCATCACCATAGAAAGAGACTAGACAGCTCACTTGCAGAGACCCAGAATAGTTTTCAGTAACCCTTACAAGCACCTATCACTGCACCAACAATTATAAAGCTTGTACCTGGAAGAAGTATGACTGGAAAGGCTGATCCTTGTTCTCCTCTTCCACATACAGTCCTCCAACAATGTAGACCTGATTTTGTTTGGTGACTATACTGGAATGGTTTCTGGGAATCTGTTCTGCCAGGGCTGCTAGGTAGCATTCGTTTTCAAGAGGATCATAAGCTACTGCAGCAGTGTCATTAACCAGAAGAATTAGGTCTTTGACAAACATGCCATGCCTGGGAAGGTCATTTAGGTAGCCAGGCAGTAAATCTTCATCTCCTACATCACCATTCACCTCCCCTTTGGTTGACTTCTCTGTACTTTTGCTAGAGTCAGGCAGTTTTCCAGCAAAAGCATCCTTAATAATCTTTACTTTTTTCTGAAGGTCTGAGTTGCTTTTAATTATATCATCCTTCTCAACCTGTTCTTTGAAATATTTTTCTGGCATAAGACGAAAACGTATGCAGTCAAAAATTTCCCCCAGGCTCTTTACTCTGTTCTCCTTGTCTGTTCGGACCCATCTCATTACTGCTTCAAATACCAGTTCTTCTTTCTCTACATTTAAACTGTCAGGTGAAATAACTGAGATAAGTTCGTGCGGGGCAAGCTGCATGAAGTCCTCTTCTTTGCAGATCTGCACAAAATGATCTGAAACAAAATCACGAGCAGAAAATGCAAGTCTTGGGCAATCAAGCAGAACACCCAATCGAAGGATGGCCAGGCAGTTACCAACAGCAAGCCTCTTCTGAAGATAGGAGACGCACACAGTGAATACAGAAGGGATCTGAAAGCGGCTGGCCAAAGCAAAGATATCTTGTACATTAGAATCATTAAGATCAATACTTGCTGAATAAAGGTATTTGACAATCATATCCAAGATGTTGGGATCAACATTATCTAGAACGACCTCCTTCTTTTTCTCTTCATTTTGCTCAGATAAGAAATACTCACGAAAATAAGGGCTACACGCCGACAGAATCAATCTGTGGCAAGGCAGGCTTTTGTCACCAGCTTTTAGAGAGCAATCTATAAACTTTTTCTCTTCAAGGAGTTCCTTGAGGCCATCCTGAAGGAGGGTGGATTGGTAAAGTCTGAGCTCTTCAGTGAGTTCCCTTTGGGAATCCATTTCGCAAACACTTGGGAAAGGGGAGGGAGTAGAAAGCTTTAGCTGTTGTCTGCCCAAAGGTCTGTCTGTAAAAAAGGCAGACCAATGTGCTTTTTGCCCTGCCTGAAGCCTCTGCAACTTAATCTCACTAGCTAAATATAGGTACATACTCTTACAGGTCGGAATTTAGGATGGATGGTTTGGAAAAACAGAGTTGCTCTTGCAGCTGTCAAAGACTGAAAGAAGCAACTGTTGCTCTCAGTCGCTATGGTCAGGTTTTGCCATCATTCCCCACATTGAATTAATAAGGTTACGTGCAATCTAATAAATTGACATGAGTAAGTTCAGCAGAATCTGACCCGCAGTGAGACAGCTATGGGCAAGATTGTACATATATATGTTACTAAATATTCCAAAATAGAAATATTATTAATCAAGTTGTCAGTTGTAACTACTGTTCACTTTTTCAGAGTTGCTTAATACATCTCATTGCTACAGTCATAAAGATACTAAAAATCTCCAGAACTTTGCATCAGTTGCCTATGATCAAAGATTACTCTTTTACATAACCATATCACATATTCACTTTTCTTTATATATTGATAACACCTTTAACTTAATTTGGAGCTTCTTCTTATTAACCACTTGGTTGTATTTATTTGTAAACCAAACCCTACTGATTAGACATAAAATATATGTTATTCAGGTAAAGTTTTGCTTTCCAATGAAGTCTCCACCTTAAATGTTCTTTGAATGTAATGGAAACAGGATCAAAATACAACTGTTTGAATGTAAGATGTACAACAAGTTAAAACATTATCAAAGTTTATTGAAATAATGACTTCTTTTCAATATAGGTAGTATTCCATTAAAATATGTACCTTGAAAGATTGTCTACAAACACCACAATTACATTCACACCACACAACTATAACAGTCAGCTGCTAAAAGAACAGCTGAGAGGAGAGCTCATTTGACTTTTTCCATTTATAGAAGACAGCGCAGAGGTCTTATCTCACTAGAAAACATAACAGCTGTGTCTTCCTTCAAACAATAAATGACTCATTATAACACATAACATCATAAAAGGTCTAATGACTCAGACACAGAAGCTATTTGTGTGTGCACTTTTTTCTAGATCATTCCTAAAAAAGCGATCTAGAAAAAAACCCCACCAACCAAACAACTGTATGACGATATCTGGATTACAAGGAAGTACTTGGAATGATACATGCTGACCATTGACCAAAATTATGAGACATGAAAGCTGTTATTTGAAGAGTATTGCTTTTTCTTAAAGCTATCAGTAACAAAGCACCACTGCAATGACACAGCCAATATGCCCAGATACAAAATATTCTACGTATGATGATATTTCTGTGCTACACAACATTAAACAAGTTATGGAAATTTGATTTAGACACAGTCATTATGGGAAAATACATCACTCTGTATACATACACACATACTTAAAACAGAGCATCAAACGGCACGCCTTGCACTGCCCTGTCTCAAATGGTGGTCTCTGTGTACAGAGGAAGAGGAGGCTTCCTTTTCTGATGTAGTTCTGGGTAAAATGGCAAGCAGGGGCTGGTGCTGGCAGCCAATCAGAGGGCAGTACATAAACACAGGGGCCATGAAGTTGTAAAAAAATGGTGGCTACGGGCCATGAAACATTGGCCTAAACTCCCCTTCTGTCAGGGGAGGGGAGAAACAGGATGGGATGGCTGGTCCTGCCAACCACAATCCTGAAAACACCTGGGGTTACAAGTGTGTCAGATTCCAGAGTCAGCCAATAACGAAGCAGCCTGAAAACATAGTGCATGACATTTCACATACAGACAGCTGGAATACAATGCCCGTGGTGGGGAGGGGCTCCCTGAGCCTGACAGGGACTTCTCAGGTCCTTATGGCTGTGACCACAGGGCTCTGGGGCTTGTGGAGCAGGTGGGGCCTGCAGGGGACAGCCCTTCCTGCAGCCACTGGACCCTGCCCCTCAGTGCCAGAGGGTGCTCCCTCCTCCCACTACTGACAGAAAGAAGGGAATAAATGGAAAGCCCCTAAGTAAACAAAATTTTGGAATAATCTTTCTTTTATGACATATTCTGAGGGCTTATTATAAAATATTCACCTGCTCTTTAGCTTTAGCATGTTCCTTCTCTGCTACTCTAGCATTTCTAAATTATCTTCTACAGATCTCATAAGCTCACTATGAACCAAGAGCTTTCCTCTGCTTAGGAAACAAACACGTGCCAATCCAAATCAGGTCATTACTTCCCAGAGTCCCTGGAGTGTGAATCCGTCCTTCATCTTCTCTATTGCAAGTCCTAATTCTTCTGAAAAAACAGGCTCCCGATCATGTTGCTTTTTTGAATGTATGAGATAGAAAAGAAAGCAGAAGGTACTTTTTAATTTCATTATCCCATTTTAACAATATAAATTTGATAGTAAAGGAAGATGTTCTTACCTTGTTTTCATCAGCAAAATAAGCCTGCAAAAGAAAGGGAAAAAGAACTTGCAACTTTGAAAAAACAAAGAAGTCTAGACACCAAATCTGCTAATAACTCCTTGGGGTCTAAACTGTATTTGGTAAGACTTCTGCAACAAGTCAGTCCACACAGATTTTACTTTTGTTATGTAAACAAGATCATAGTTTTTTCTATTTTGAAATAATTTACAAACTAACAGGAGCTGGTGATTCTACAATTTTTCATTCAATACCAATCTTTGAATTTTCCATCATAATAAACAATTAATTTTAAATTATAACATTTTCATATATATTTGTTAAACTGACAAACACTTTATAGGGAAAAAATGTATATATGAAGACAAACTGACAGCATCCTGGTATTTTCTGCCTCATGTGCAGCAGCATTCATTATTTGATTTTACAAACTAGCTTAAAATGTGTAATATCAAAATTCAGTTAACATCATAATCTAATAAATGAACACAGAGTAACTGAACAATTAACAACATTTTTCTACTCAGAGATGTGGGAAACAGATGCCATCTTTCCCATTCTGTGTGTGTGGAAAATAAGGCTTAAACTGTTCAAGATATCAGATCTCTGAAAATATCCAAGCTCTAAAAATCTCTAGTCCAGGAGGTTCTAGACATTATTTACCAAAAAGAGCCCTATGTTGCTTCAGTTGCTCCTGTGGACTGGTGAAGGGTAGCAAAGAAAGCATTTTGCTGCTCAGCTGGCTCACAAGCTATACAACACTACAGAACCCTACAGCCACCCTTTGGCCACAGGAACCACCACCTTCTAATAATTTACAGCTTCCAGGTCTTGTTTGAGAATATACAAAGCACAGAACAGATCTTCACTTAAGGAAAAGGTAAGTCTTCAAATATGTTGAAGACTGAATAAAATTGTGCAAAAATTTAAAGTAAGAAGCCAAAAAGTGAGAAAAGAGGGAAAAGACAAGAACTTACCTGCATTAGTAAATGACAGTAAAATTAAAACTAGTGGAAACAAGATTCGTGCTAGCCCTGCTAATTTATCAAATTTCAGAGATTAGTAAGAAAATATGTCAATTGCCAATGTGTCAAGGGTAGCACTTGAAAACATGTGCAGTCTACCTTTGCAGTCAATAACGCACTCAGGTGTTATTTGGTGGCACAGTAAATTTTCAAATTCTTTGAAAGAAGGTCATCAAGCAACCTAATGCATTTTAAAATAAATTTTCCTGAAATACTGGGAGATATAATAATACAAAATTATTGCTGCCTTTCTAAAAAACATTCAAGTTTGAATCTTAGAGGAACATTGAGTGTATATATATCACCATCTATTAATCTGCTCCAAGGGAAAAAAGGTTTGTTTTCATATAGTGTATCTGATTAAACTGCTAATTTTCAAGCTATTCCTGATTTTAAAGTGTTGAGAAACTACATAAAACTATTCCTTTAAATATCTACTACTATTTTTTTTGAATAATAGTTTGTTCTTTAGTTAAAAATTCATACACAGAATAAACTCCTGTAATAATAAAGATGTTTAATAAAAGGCATGTAAATGTGTTTTAAATATAGAAAGTACAGTTGCAGCTTATCTTTAATAGAGGATCACATTGCTTAAATTTGAATAGCCAAATAAGAATTATTCTATTTTTTTGTTTTCTGTAGATCCACTTACCACAAAAGCATCTGTATGTTCATCAGGTTCTATTTCCACATCATCTTGAACCTGCTCCACTGTTACGTCTTCAAGAGGTTGAGGCTGCAAATTAGAACACCGTAGTAAGTAAATTCATGCATCTATGTTAACACAGTATTGTATCTAAATTAAAAAAAGTAAGTGGAATACCTTTTCTTCCATTTCATAATCCACTCCAAATATAGGATTAGCTGAATAAACTTTGTGAAGTGAATTAATCTCTTTCACTGCCTCCTGCAGTTTCTCCACAGGGTCTATTTTAAAACCAAGTACATATCCTCCACTCTGTGTTATAGAGAAAAAAAGACAACATCTGTTTATTAATGTTAGTTATTTTTTAAACAACTTTTTCCCTTTGATAGTGACTTTAAGTTTAAGGGTAGCAATTTCAGCTTGCTAAGAAAACATTACTTTGGTATTACCTTATTTTCATTCTGCCACTTGAATCGTGGGTTAAATGAAAACAATGACAACGTTTCTCTATGAGGTAAATAAGCTTTTAACTGTGTAGTCCATTATATAAAAGGGGAACAAACTTCTTATACAGAAAACCACAAGCAAGAAGGGTGGAACAAATTCAGAAGTGATACTAATGATTTGCTGCTAGCCATACAGCAGATGTTTAATCAGTTAGGTCTTGATGAAGCTTTGATATAATGCAAATACAATGAAAAAGATTTAAAAGAGTGATCTTAAGTACAGAATTAATTAGATACTCTGTCAGAAGACAGTGTATTTAACAGGTATTAATCAGTCATGCTTGCCTATTGTTGCTTTGCTCACAAAGCTACCATAACTCACAATAGCCATACTGACCCTAACATACAGTCATTTTAAGCAGTGCACAAGTTTTCAAAGGGGCAAAGAGAAGGAACACTCTAAGTACCTTCAAAGTAGTCCCACATTTCAGAATTAGAGAAATATTGTATATAAAAACATTATCAAGAAAAGAAGCTTTTAAACTTCTTACCTGCTGAGAACTCTCTATCACAAGTGCCAAGCCAAACTTTGAGTCTCTCATTTTTATTGAACGCTAATGGTAAAGAGGTAAAAAAACTGTCTGTTAAAAATTTTGAAATTACTTCATAAAAACATCTCTTTTATTTTGGTTTTGTTTTTCACACTGTACTAACTACAATTACTGGTTCAGGAAGCTTGGCTACCAGCTTTCCCTACCATTTACCATTATAAATCCAAACCTCTGAAGACTCAGGGAAAAGTATTTTATCAGAAGTGGCAACAATACATTTCTGAAAGTCAGGTTCACAGAGCATTAATTCCAGTGCATGTAGGTGGCACAAAGCATCACAATACAAACTTTGAAAATTTAAAATACAAGACATTTTCAGTATCTGTAGCTGCCCATGAAATCTCCCAACTAATCTGTTCAGAAAAGAGTATCTACTCTGTGGATGATGCTAGTGAGACTAAATTCCTCCCTGAATGTGGGATGTGAAATATTAATTTTGGAGATCTGGGAATTTTAACCGAAGACCTGAACACATGCCATTTCATTTTGATGGTTAAGGTACTTACAATTTGTAGATATGGTATGCTGACATTAAAGCTGTCATTCATATTTGCATGCCAAACTATTCTCACATTAGTAATAAAAAATGTTCCCAAATTGCCCTATTAAAAAAAAGGTACGTTAGAACACCTTTAATGTATAGAGTCTTTTTTTCCCAAACATGATTACTGCTATCCATTTAAACAGAAGCAAGATACAACTTCATATTTAATTCGATGAAGTCTGATCCTTTCTTACCAAAACCAGTAGAAATCTTTCTATTGATTGCAAGGAAGCAAGATCCAATCTTTAAAGGATACAGAATCTGACTAGTGAAAATAGCTAGTAGTACCTACTACTGCAGCAAGGCAGGATCAAATCACAGCACAGTCAACCTCACGGGAATACATGGAGCATCTGAGAGCATTCTGAACTGTACAGATCTGGAACTGGTATATAGCGTAAGTATAATGGCATGTGGGTTAAACTTAGGTAATTGAGGAGACGTTTGCCAAGGGAATGTAGAGGAAAGAACTTTTTAGCTTGTTAGGATGGATCATATTTCCATTCTGAACTAAAATTGCACAGACAGAAATATCAGCTCCTGTCTTGTTTCATGGCTCCAGGAAATACTTGCAACTAATGCCTTGTAAAATAACAAATACGTTTTCTATTTTTATCTCAAAGTCTTTATTTTTGCTTGTTTTAAGACACAGATTCCTATTCCAATATTTTTGATTCCCAGAAATCAAAAGAAAATATAGTCTTAAGACTGTTTAGTCAAAGCTGCATGTAAACATACAAATATCTAGCAGAGCACTTTGGAAACACTATTTTCTTTGAGGATTATACAGAGCTTTAGACTTATAAATATACTCTTTCAACAGTGCATCTAGGTCCACACATATTAGCCAAGTCATGTAGACTTCAGGTTGCCAAAGAGACTCTGTTGTACTGAGCAGCAAACACATGGGATCAGTTTCTCTGCATGCAGCGGCTGATGAAAGGAATTAAGGTAATTACGGTAAGGTCACAAAACTATAGTAGTGCAATTGATAGATAAAGCTGACACATTTTAACTGTTCTGTAATCAGTGTACCCTGATTTTTCACTATACCTGGTCACTTGATAAATTCCAAACTCCATTGACTTTATCATATATTTGTTCTTGAGGTAAGAGTCTCAGTTGCTTGTTTTGAATTAATGCACTTCTCAGTTTCAGATCACGATACATTTTAGAAGTTTCGTAAGCTCTGCAAAAAATAAAAAATACACAATTCAGTGTTTTCTAGTATCTCTACTCTTTGTTTTAGCATAGATACGAAATGTATAAACTTTTCTTATCATCACATTGCACAACAGTGAGAGTACTATTAAAACTTCTCCAACATAATCCATTATTTTTCATCTTTCCTAATGAAATTAAAATTAAATGGGGGTTTTAACAACTGTTTTGATCTCCTGTATTGCTCATGTCTATACTATTTCTTTCTCCTCCTTAAAATAGTCATCTCCTAGACTCTATTGCAAAGCATATCCTCTGGGTCCTCTGGGTCCCATTAAGATGTTAAGAACCCTCTATTTCTCAGTGCTGGTTAAGTCACAAACATCCAATATACCTATGTCAGTATTCCATAGCTCATAAATAGAAACCTGTGGTAATGTATCATATATACATTCATTCAAATGACTTATCTTTAGGTAGGAAGTGTTCTCTTGTGGTCAAAATTGTAGGAATGATGAAATTGTAGGTAGAAAACGCACACTGAAATTAGCTTCTTTATACTTTTGTTCAGACAAATTTATACACACAAGGTGTATAAACTGTGATCAATAACTGGTGTAAATACATATCGACTCTCATGATGTACAATTATCTACTAAAATCTGTGATCATTCTCTCCCTTCCTTCCACAGATTGTCCTATTCTGAGCAAGTTTTCTGAATGTTAAACATGGGCAGTCGTAACCCCCCACACTTGATTGATCAAACACTATTTTAAATTTGCTACCTGTGTACAGCAATAACTGAAGTGAAGAGCCTGGGACTCCCAGGAACAACATTGGTGAATATGAACTCAAACCTGGTATTGTTACATTTAGTCAATATATACAGAGCTTCTGTCTGCCCTCGTAATTTCTGTAAGGAAAAAAATGAAATTTTACTTTTTGTCAATATAGTACTCGACTGCACAAACAATAAATAATCTTCAGGTATTTTCTGAATTATTGTTCTAAGTAGTGTATATGGAGATGTAATCCTGATTCTACCACTGCTCCACTTCTGCCTTCAACTGAACTCAGGGTTTTTTGAGAAACCAGCAGTTCCATCAGCACTAATGAAGTCTTCTTACTATGCAAGTGTAATATCATGACTGAAACAGCATTTCTGTTTTTGTTATCATGTGGCTGCCCAGGGAATTTACATAATCTCCCTGCTGGTTCTTTGCAGCAAATCAAACAAATGGCTTCACAGTTGCATGTAATTCAATTCAGGCTACATATTTGAGGGCTTTCTTGCACAGAATTAATGCCTCTATAGACCTTTGTTATATTTAGATATAATAAGCCAACATGTGTTTGGCTTACCTAGGGGACAGGAGAATCACCAAACAGTGTGATTACAAAAGTTTTACTCCCTTAGAAAACTGAGTAAAGACACACTTCTATAGAAAGGTAAAACACTCCACTTTTAAAAATCAAATTTCATTACTATTCTATTACTGTTAGTACAGGTAAACTTTCAGATTATTGTTGATATAGTGCAATAAGTATAAACAACTAATTACAGCTTCTTTCATTATTTTAAGAAGTATTTTTTGAAACTTACTGAGTTGGCAGTTCTTGTAGTTATATTTATAACACAGTTGTAACCGACAGCTTAAAAGTTAAGGGAGAAAAAATAACTGTTTTAAGAACAAGAAAAATAACAGTCACAATTATGAAGCATAATACTGAGTTTTGTAGCACAGCTTTGGATTCTATTTGTGAGAGTTACAACCTTGTGGTTTATGGGCCCTTACTACAAAACTGAAGACTAATTTAAGCTGGAAAGGACCGTGGGAAGTTGTTTGGTTGGAAGCAGGACCAACTCTGGCTGCTTAGGTACTGTCTTACCAAGTACTGAATATTTCCAAAGAAGGGAATTCAACACTGAGCACTGGAAATAATCTGGGTTCAAATCAACTGCATCCTGCCCCTGTTTAAGCACATTAAATTAAATATGAGTAAACCTGCTAGCTACTCATACAGTTAAATTTCAGAGTTTACAGCTGTAAAATTGGAAAGGCAGGTACTTGTGGGGAATAAATAGGAAAATACAGAATGTGAATAAACAGGTGGCAGGAAGCAACAGGTGACAAGTAAAGCAGCATGTGAAGAAACTAAAAACTTTCTTTCCAGAGAAACAAATGAAAAAACATAGGCCAAATGAAAAACATGTCTGACGCACGCTTCAACTTCTGTTCTGAGAAACTAACACTGCATTTTACACTTTTGCTAAGAATTATTATCTCAGCTCCTATATTGCAAATAGCTCATTAGTAACAGTTTACTTCATACTTTAAAAAGCCACAGAGCCACGCTTTACTATTCTGTAGTGAGATCAACACTTTGTGAAGGAACAGCCTGCTGCCACAGAGGCAACAAGGAGATGATACTTACAGAGGTTGACTCTGGGCAAGGACAGGGAGCGCCATATGATCCGCAAATTTGTCACCAGCAGCTTACCTGGAGATAAAAGTGTGTTGGTACTTTTAATTTGAATACCTTCCACTAAAAAAAATGTTCTGTTCTGTAATATAAATTTACCTCTAGTTTGAAACACCAGAGTATTCCTCCCCTTTGATAGGAAAAATGTGCCCCACCAGAAAAATCAATAAACACTTATTTTTTTAAATACCAGGAGAGAAAATCCAGCATGGAATAAATGAAACAACCTCTAATAGATACCAGCATTCCTCAAAACCAAATCAAGAACAGTAACTGATTTCAATCCACATGCTTACAGTAAAAATACAGACGCAATCAGTGCAGAACTGCTCTGGGGAAGAGAAGTGGAAGGCACTGAGTTAACCAGCACAGCTGTCCGCTTGAATAACCTCACCCCTTTATGTCATATGCAAATATACTTCACCCTGTACCCTACGGAGCAGCACATCCAACCCCCAGAAGGGCCATCTCAGCATGCTGGCAGCTTTCTGCCCTTGCCTGCTACATATTCCTTCCTGGTTCAATTTAAACCAGGGTGGCAAAAATTAAGCCTTAAAGAGGATTACAGCAGAAGGTCACCACATTGTTTATAAATCGATTATTCTTACAAGGCTTTCAATTGGAAACAAATTCCGAGACAAGACTATCCCTTCCTATAACTTTGAACAAGAGATCCCATCTGAAAACACCCCAACAGAGATCTGTGAGATCTGAAGGCAGGATTTATTATGTGCAACAGAGCCTTGATACTGAGCTCAATGGAAACCTGACAGGGCTTTCAGGAACTCACACATGTAAAGTAGTAGAAGTTTACATTTTTCCTGAGTATGCCTTTACCTCTGTCTCCATTGTTTCCTTTGGTATCTTCAACAGACTCTAAGCAGTCTATAAGGACCTCTCCAGGTCTCATTTTCATTTGTCTAAAAGAAAAAAAAAAACAAACAAAAACCTAAATTTAAATAGCCTTTCTATTTTCCTGCTTCACCTTCCTTTCTCCATTTTCTGCTCAGTGCATCATGCAATGAAAAATCCACATATGCACGCATAGACACGAATCAACTTTATATACCTGAAATTATCATTACACCTCATAGATGAAAAATAGTAATACCTTTATTATTAAATTATAGTAGTAAACATATAGTTATGTAGCCAAGTGACCAAGCAAATCACACCCTGAAATAGCGAGAAGGTGTGTGGAAATAAGAGGAAAACCCAAAAACTTAACATAATTCTTGGAGGCTAGAATTTTTTGCCTCTTGATGTACTTTTAGGTCATAAGGAATGGAACTGGGCTCAGGAAAGGAGAGATGCCAGCAAAAGAAATATCAGATGCATGTGGACACGTGAAATGCTCTGCTAAATTTTCCACAAGGAGTGGGGTTTGGACTTTTGTTTGGGGCTTTTTGCGAGGTTTTGTATTTGTTTATATTATTATTATTATTATTATTATTATTATTATTATTATTATTATTATTTTGCTTTATTCAAATGGCCTAAGCACTTAACTACATAACAACAGATGCAGTACGAAATTTTAATGTATTTTAATCGCATTCTGGAAAGCGGCCAAGACTCTCCACTTTGGAGGCACGGCAGAACCAAAACGCATTCTCAGGAGCGGCATTCCGTGAGGCACTGCCCAGCCACGGCCCCGCTCCCGCAGCTCGGGATGCCACCGCCGGGACACCGCGTCCTGGCGACAGCGAGCGCCACCGCCCCTCACGCACACACCCCCGCTCCGGCTCCGCTTCTCAGCTGCGAACAGGACACGCCTCTCCCGGTGTCCGTCCCGCCCTGTCCCGGCCCGGTCCGGTCCCTTCCCCTCTCCGCGCCGACCGCCCCCGTCCCGAGCCCCCCGCGCCCGCCCGGCGCTCCCGCAATGCACCGCGACACCGGCGGCGGCCGCGCTCAGCCCAGCTGGCAGGCGCCGGACGGGCCCGAGAGCCCCGCTGTGAGACCGGGGCCGGGCCGTGCCGGGGCACTCACTGCGGGGAGATGTCGAAGCGGACATCCCTGTCCTCCCACAGCACGTCCAGCACCCCGCTCATGGCCGCGCGCGCTGACCCGGCCCTGGGCCGGAGGAAGTGGCTGGGGGTGGGGTGGGGTGGGGTGTGTCTCGCGCTCCCGCGGCGGCCGGGATTGGCTGCGGCGCTGCGCGTGGGGAGCGCGCCCTCGCTGGCCCCGCCCCCCGGCGGGGCTGAGGGGGCGGAGCCTGAAGCGGGTCTGGGGCGTTGGGGTTGTTTTAAAATAGGCGGGACGCCTCGCTTTTAATTTGGCATGACTTGAAAATTGTATCTAGCCAAGTTTTAATTGCGGTACCCTACCACTTTCAAACTAAAAAAAAGAAGTGCTCTAATTGAGAACGAATCGCAGGAAGGACCTGGAAGCAGAAAGGATGGAACCTGTTTGGCTTGAGGCCAAACTCCCTTTTTGTTGATATGCTTGAAGTTACCATTTGCTCAGGAAAAAATAAAAAAGAGAAACACAATCACAACCAAAAATGATCGCTGACTTTCAGATGATCTGAGGTGTTCAGACTTGTTAAGAGCTGTGGCAGAAATCCACTGTTAGAAGCACATGAGATAGTAAGTGTAATTCAGTTATGAGGTAAAGTTTTTAGTCCTCTAAAGATACCATTATCCATTTTCTGTCATTACAATAAAACCAGACATGTTTTATTAGAAACAAGTTTTCAAGTGTGTTAAGTAATAGGAAATGTAACATACACGTGCAGATATAAATGTAAAAAGCAGTATCACAGTGGCAGACTAAACTACGCTGCCTTTAGTGTTTCAAACATAAATTTAAATAGTTAATTAAGGAAGGTGAAAATATTAAAATGCATTTCAAATTTAGGCTTGGCTTTCAGAAGAGAAACATAAGAAGCACTTTAGGCATGAACTAACCCAATTTAGTGATGCATTCACTTACAGAGATGTGTGGGTGTGTTTTAGCTGTAATTGTCGTGGCTCTTGGCTAGTTAATGAAAACTGGGGAGAATTTACTGAAAAAAGGACTAAATGTAACTGTGATATAATTAGGAAAGGTGGGTAATTTAGCCACCTCCCTGTCTGTGACCCAGACAGCACATATGCCACAGGTTGATGCATTTGCTCTATTTATCTGTACTGGGTAGTACTTTGCATGTAATTTGGAAATATGCTTGAAATATTAAAATGTTACTTGTGAGAACAGTTTAAAAGAAGCGGAGCCTTCATCGCACAATCCATGCCAAATATCAGGTTTCTGTAACAGAAGGAAAAGAAATTACATCATTTTAATGTCCAAGGATTGCTTTCCAAAGTCATATATGTAATTTAAAATGAGGTATAGTTAGTCATTGTACAATGGGCTGTTTGAAGATCTGGGTGAAGGAAGGGCAATTGCTGTGACAAGTGCTATACTGGTCATACTATAACTTTGTAAAAAAGAGTGTTTGTACTCTTGGTACTGCTGAAAATTTGCTATTTTGTTACATAAGCACTACATGATATAATATCTGCAAACAGAATTAAAGTAAGCTTGCATAGGTGCACTTGTTTTAGTTAGTATGCATGTGGGTTCATAATGTTAACATTCTGTAAATCAGTCTGATTTTACATGCCATGCTGCATAGTTGATAGCAAAGCCAAACATTCAGTAGCTTCAACCTGCTCCCTTTCAATGCAGAGATGAATTCCTACCTCCAGACAGAAAGACACAAGCCTCTCTGCACTCCTCTTCACTCTCAAAGCGGTTTGGGTTCCCATCACAGCCACCATACCAAAACTGAGCGCAAGCATTGGCCTGTTTATCATAATACCACTTTATTTTATAAACACGGCATGGCCCTTGGTCCAGCCTCAACTTGCACCGGAGGTCCTGGGTACTTTCTAAAATAAAGAAAAAGAGGAACAGAAACAATAAGGTTTGTAAAAGTCAATGGTATTGCATAGATTTTGCCTTTTAAACTCTGATTTTGTTTGATTTTTTCTGCTAATGCTATGAAACAGTTTATAATTCACTTTTAGTTCCAGTGATCTTAATATTGAAGACAAATTATAAGTGCATCTTAGTAGGTCAAGTTAACGGTTCCTTTACTGGCATGGTTCTAGTAATTCCAGAAATAATAGTATGATGGCTCCACATGAAAAAAGAGCAAACAATATGAATATGATAATTTCGAAATCACAAAGCATGGCCATCATTGTTCTGCTGTGAATCAGTTCTCTTTGTGGTGTGGGGAAAACATTAAAATAGTGAGAAGAATATAAAACTTCAGTCTTGCTTTTGTAAGATATTCGTGGTACTTCTCAAATACAATGATAGTGATAATGTACCTAAGTTTGAATGTGAAGCCTGTTGGTCTAATGACTTCTACAGATATGCTTTAGAGGACTCTAACATACTGATCTAGTCTCACTCACTTTAATAATACCATGAGGTAGAAAACAATTTTCTGTTAAGTTTAATGTTGTGACACCAATAGTTTGTCTTTGGCAAGTAGTATTTGGCCACTTTTTAAAAAAAAAACAAAACCAAAACAAGTTATTGGCAAGGCCCAAGTAAGTTTTGCCAATGTTCCCAGGAACCATGGGAATACGTTTCTATCACTCTCTTCTCTTGCTCCCACCCTAACACACTATGGCTGGAACTCAAATCCCCCAAATGACAAACAAAATACAGTTGGATATTTTATACAAAAAGAATCAAACCTCTGACCAGTCAGCTAGTTACTACACTTTTCTTCAAACACTAGTTTTTTCCTATTTCTCCACTCCTCTGAAGGAGAAATCTGTTCTTTCTGTCCAATTCTGAAATCACTGTCTTTAATGAGGCCTCCCATCTCCATAGACTACCCCTTCCTGGCTGATGAATTACCTGCTCACTGGCTTATCTCAGTGAGCATTGTGTTTTCTTGTTGGTGCCACTTAGGAGCTCCTCCTCAGATTAGGGGTAACCTTGCTTTTGCCAACAGTGGAGCAGTGGAATTTGGAACTCAGGAAGACAAGAAAGGCAACGAGATCTGTTATAAAATCCTGAAATGGATTCTCTGCCACATCACAGACTCCCAGCAAACTTACTGATTTAAAGCCTTATTAAGAATTAGTATCAGGATAAGAGGGAACAAAATGAAAATCTAGTTATGATCTATAACCTGGTCTTGGTGTGAGTCCTGGAGTTGAAAAAGGTGATGTCATCACTTTATTGGATGGTGGTTGTTTAGAAGGCATTAATGGTGCCACAGCTGCAGGTGAAAAGCAACAGAATGAGACATTGATTTTTTGATCAGCCAAAAATGAAATGAGGAAATGAATGACGATAAAAATACCTCTAGTGTCTGTTGTTAAGAAGGTTGACTGTTTCTCGTCTTGTTCCTCTTCATAGGTTTCAGCTACTACCACAGGAGGTACTTTGGTCTAGAATAAACATTTGATTTTCTTTGCTTTCTTGATATTGGGAAGTGTTTCAAAATTAACAAGTAATTCATGTCTTAGAGATTTCCTGATGTTTTTCCTCTCCATTTACCTTGACTTCAGTGTTAAGAACCAGAATTTTAACTTTACCTGGTTGGTATACCAGGAAAATTATTATACCTCAATGTGGGGTATATGTTGGTTTTTTTAGTTGACCTTGACAGAATTTTATATATAAATTTAAAATTATAATCTACAATGGAGTTCAGTTCTTAGACTTAATTATACATAGTAGTAATTGCTTTTTACTGATGTTATGTTTCAGACTGTGGCATAAATATTACTGTATTAAACAAAGGAATAATAAGCCTTGTAACAGTATCAGGAATTATAGCCATTATGAATTATATTATAAATTATAGATTATAGACTGCATGCAACATCAGAACTCTTAGTCAGAACAACCAGCTCTGAGCATACTGAGTTAAAGGAGCCATTACTGTACCTGTCCTGTAGAAAAGGGGAAGGTTACATATTACATCAGGCAGCACAGGGGGGTATATATTTTAAACTTCTGCTCATTAAAGTCTGCTGAATTTTCATACCAGAGCTAATGGATGAGGAAGATCACCAAAACTCAGAGGACTTTCTACTGTAGATACTCCAGGTGTCTGTGCTGAAAGTGACTGTCTATTAACATTGCTGTTCTGAAGTGTGTAATGTAAAGAACTTGGAGATACTGAATGGAAATATGGTCCACTTCTACTTGCACCATTTCCATTACGGTTGTATATCAAGGTACCATGTTCATCTTCACAAAACTGGTTGACTAATTTGGACTCCAGAGCTGTTTAAAAAAAAAAGGGTAAAAATCTTATGATCCTGACAAATTCAATGTATTTTTTAAATTTGGATTACTTCAATACATCAGTAATACACATGTAATCCAGTACTTCTCTGGATTTTTCTTATGCCTCTAAAAAGATTAGTCCAGATTCTCTGTGTCTTTTTTTATCACAAATTTGCCACTATGTAAGTCCTCTACATGGTAAAAAATACAATGAACTTACTTAAAGGTGTTCATTTGAGCTTAGTAACAACTACTAATTGGTAATGGGAAAATAACTGCTTATCTTGCTGATGTGCGTAACCCCATGAAAATGAGTGATTTCCCAAGGGAAGTGAACAAGTAGATTTTATGACAATGTGGTTCATTCTGATTTACAGTCCAGCAGATTTGCAGTGCATGAGCACTTACTCAGCTTCAAAAACTAGTTTAAGCAGCTCTTTTCCTAGACTGGGTGACATCCCCCCACTGGCAAAATGAATCCTTGCCCTATCATGTGCCTCCTTAAAAAAAAGGAATCTCTAAGTTTCTTTTATTTGCACTTTGTAACTAACCCTGATCAGCATCAAAACATAACATATCCCCAAAGTTAATGGTTTTCCCCCATTCTGAGAAGCATCAGCTACAATGCAGAATAAAAACTTCAGTGAACGCACCTGGAAGGGTATTGAAGTCATCAATGAGGTACATGTGTTCTCTGTCTGGGTCTGAAGCAATCAGGTTTAGCTCGCGCACAAACTCAGCCTGTGTCGGATCTGAAGTATTTACAATCCCTATTGCATACATCTCAATGTTTACTGCGTGAGCCTCTCGAACGACAACATCCAGTTTCACAGCTTCTCTCTTGTCTGCTTGGCCATCCGTGAGCACAATGGCGACTTTCCTCACACCTGCTCGAGCACCCGAAAATCCCTCCTGGGTTGCTTTACGGATTGCAGTTCCTGTGTAAGTGCCTTCTCCCATGTATTGCATTTTTCTAATTGCTTGCTTAACATCCTGTCTCGTTGTATATTTGTTGAGACCAAATTCTAGCTGAACTTCTAAACTGTATAACACAAGGCCAATTCTGGTAGCATTTCTGCCTACAGTTACTCTATCCACTAAAGCAGCTACGAAGTTTTTGATAATCTCAAAATTTTCTGGTCCTACACTCTCAGAGCTGTCAATCACAAATACAAGCTCCATAGGAATTTCCTTACATTTAATACCACAACCTGCAAAGGAAAAATTAAAAAAATAGGTCACTGTGACTGGATTTGGTATTCTTTTGGAAAAGAGAAGAATGTAAATGTAATGAAGAAAATACAGAATTCGAACATAAAGATTTCCTGAGTACTTACCACATATCTCTTTAATTAATTTAATTATATCTTCTCTCTGGATATGGAAAAAATGAAATACAAAAATATTAGACAACTTGCCTCCTTCCAATGGGCTATAGAAGGGACACTAACAAAGATCTTGTTTATAATTAATACTTTTGTCCTACAGGGACTTGGAAAAATCCTACTGTTTAGCTTTCAAACCTGACCTTCCAAACTGGGAATGAGTCCCACATTTCACACTACAAGTTCATATGCATGTAAGAGTCATTAAATTGATAACACATAACATTTCTAAAGCAATTAATTACTGTTATTTTAAAGAATGTTTTGTCATTAATTGGTTCTCATTAAAACTGAAACCATACATATAAGGGGATTTAAATAATGGAATTCACTTACTGTTAGGCCTTGTTCTCCCTTTGGTCCAGTTTTACCCTGTAACAGTGATTGTTCATTAAGCTATTGCAATTAGTTAGTAACATTATAATTCAGAATATGACTTCCTCAATTACCATTCACCATTACAATCCCCATACAATCACTATTATTTGAACAGTATTTGGCCAAGAGGAACTTTAGCTAGGAGAATTAGTGTTTGTATGATACTACCTGGTGCATTCAAGTAGTATTTAGGTATTTAGTTGCTGGCTGGTTGTCATGGTTGACTACTGCCTTAAGAAGGAAACCACATCTGTGTGGGCAGTGGGGTTTTAGTCAAGGAAATGCCTTCTCTATGCTTTTAAAATTTTTCATAGTTTCACTTTCTTAAGTATTTCAGATTACATGTAGTTAAATAGAGAGGCGAACACACAACTCAGCTTTGTTTTTAAGTGGTGTAAGAAAACAGCCATGATAAACTTGAGTTACTCACAGGTTCTCCAGATAGACCAGGATCACCCACATCACCTTTTTCTCCTTTTTTCCCCTTGTCACCTGTAGCTCCTCGATCTCCCTTTAAAATCATGTTGGTAAGCAGACAGAAAATGAAAGTCAGGTTTTTTTACATTTTTCAAGTTAGAAGTAATTTAAATAAATTGGTGTTTTGGGAACTTCATTAATGACTTATAGTATTGGCTAAGTATTCTTATGGAAAAAAAATACCTGAAGCAGTTTGGACAATGAACCATCTCAAACAACTACATGCAGACAGAGGGGTTTCATGGGATATTGCATGACAGAAATTATTATCTGTGTCTTAGAAAGATAAGACAACAGTAGGGAAATGGAAAAGAAACCCAAGGGTGTCATTGGAATGAATAGTGGTTTTGGCCCAGAAAAGGTGTTCAGAATTGCAAACATTGATATAGTGTCCAAATTTTTCATAGCAGCTGGGTGAAAGAGGCAGTAATATTAAATCTAATATTTATATTTATTCTAATAATAAAGTAACTTATAATAATAATGTAACATTCTAATGTTACATTCTAATTCCTTTTACAAAGAATTTACGTGCCTTCAACAAGAGCTGACTATAATGAGCAGTATGTTGGCTTCCATCTAGGGCGTTTACATATCATACCTTCTGTCCCAAAAGCCCATCTCCAGGGGGTCCTCGTGGTCCTGGCATTCCTTGAATTCCTTGTTCTCCCTAATGATAATCCAGGTAGTGATATTATCCCTTTGTCATAATTCACCATGCTTTAATTTTAAATGTTCAAGGAGAAAGTGTTTCAAATTGCATTTTAACAAGAATCTTGAGACACCTGAGACAAGGTAGCAGCTAGTTTCAAGGTAGTAGCTAGTTTCAAGGTAGTAGCTAGTTTCAAGGTAGTAGCTAGAACTTCTCAAATATAGAAGATATATCTCAAATATAGAGATATATAATATTGAAAAAACATGTGTTCATTATTGGTTTAAATTTAATTTTATTTTGTTCCTTCTTTCTGTCTAATTTTATTCCTTCTCTTTCCCCCTTCCTTATTTCTATCTTTTGAGTCTGTCTCATCTGACTGATGCTTTGGGTAAAAGTGAATATTACAGGGAGAAATTAATAGTACACAGGATGGAGGCTCTTTCTCTACTGTAGATGGTAGGACACATAACTACTTCAGACTGTCTCCACAGGCATGAGAGTTGAGGAAGAGGGAATGGTATTTTTAATTTTGTAAAGGATTCTTTAACTGATAAAATTTCCTGGCACACACATGCTTGGGCTTGTTGTTTACAGCAGCAGAGACAGAACATACTTTGCAGGTGCTCACATTATCCTTCTTGTTTTCCAGCCTGAGGCTCTCTTCATATAAGAAACAATTTAAAATCTCCTTAGCACTGTGATGATCAGACTGACCACTCAGCACAGGTTAAATATTGAAGACACAGAGTCTTTTTACCTTAGTTCCTTGAATACCTTCACCAGGAGGTCCAAGAGAGCCAGGTGGTCCTGGGCATCCTATGCTTCCCTAGAGAATAATCATAATAAAAATACACAATAAATTGTTATACCACCATGTAATTTCTTGTCCATCCTCTACCAGACTCATCTTCTTATAGGTAGTGAGGATAAGATTGCTCTGTCTGTCAAAAATGTTTTTCATCCTTTAGATTATTAAAATCTAATTTATACTGCAAAGGAATCACTTGGATTAATGCTTACTGGACATGAATAACCTTGCTGATAGAGATACACATTGCATTGAAGGATGGATGGTATTGGAGGGATATTGGGGACTGAATTAAGATTTAAGAGAGGATTATTATTGCTTTGTTATTTTTCATCACCATTACACAGTAAGACCTATAGCCATATATACTAGTGTGGCATTGCAAATAAATACTTGTTGCTAATTGGTAAGTTAGTTTTCCAAAGGACTCTAGAGTAAATGTTTCTTTTCATATGTTATTCTTAGGAAGCAATCAAAATCCACATAGTACAATATTAATTTTATGCTTTTATTGCTATTCCAGTATCCCTGCATTTGCTCATGTATAAGGATACTGTGCACATGCCAGTCCTTGGGACTAGTACCAGCTGGGGAAGTGCTTCACCACTGCTTTGCTCAGGACCAAGCCTTCATGCCAATGTGAGCTGAATCTCTGGGACCACATTATGTAGGTGGCAGATTATTATGTTGCATAATCTTTGCATTTGATTTTATTGAGTTCCTGTACATTTACATTCTAAACCAGTTTTTTCACATTAGTAGACTTCTAAAACTGGACTGTAGGAGCATAAGAGTTTCTAATTTAGGAGGTTTCATAATGAAAATTGCTTTTGGTAATTATAATTGGTCTCATGGCTTTGTCGTGGTATATATTGTAATTACAAAAAATACTCCTTTTTTGCAGGGATTGATCTTCATATCGGTCATTATCTGATTATTAGATTTATACAGTAAAAAAGAAGAATTAATTCCAGAAGAACTCAACAGTATGCTTATATCTGTAACAATAATATAGGCAAGACATACTAAGTACTTGCTGGGCCATTAATTTTCTCCAATGCTAGGTTTGAAGAAATTTTTGCTACTCAGTTGCAGCTAATGTCTGCAGGAGCTAAATACTTTGTCACTGCTCTTCACTGCAAGGTTATCACATTGTAATTGACCATATGCAACTGGAAGAAGGCTATGGTTTGTGGCTAGTCACCAGAAAAAAAATTATTTTCTATGAAATAAAGATTATTTGTTGGATTAATTGTAGATGTCTATGCATTTTTTGACTATACTCCCTCCCCCTCCCTTTTTAGAAAACAGAAAATCTCTTACCTTTGGTCCTGGTAGGCCTTCTCCTGGTGGACCAGGGAGACCAATTGGTCCTCTACTGCCAGGATCACCCTGAAAGTTGATACTTTAAGAAATAAGCAGCAATACCAAAGTTTAACTGTAGAATTCCCAGCACCTATTATACTCAAATGGGACAAAGAGAACAGAACTATTGAACAACATGGTGCAAGTCTAAACAATACCAACTCATGAATATGACAGGCAGGACAGGAAAGTTACTGGGGATAAACAGCAGCTAGTGGTCTAAATGTATGCAAGACATGCACAGGCAATTCTGCATAGTTACACAGAAATTACAATTCCCATATTGTAAATTAACTCAAAATTCCCCAAACTACCACCACTACCAAAACAAAAAAACCCCCAACCCCTCCAAGTCCCCCTCAAAACAGAGAAAAAAAACACACACACAAAAAACCAAAGCAACAGCCAACTGGAAAAACCCCTACTTCCCCAAAATTTTCTTGCTGCCCGTCAGTTGAATCACACTCTATGTTTACATTGATACTGTTCTAGCTTTTTCCTATCAGTGCCTTCAGACAGCTAGGGGGTTGAGTGGAAATAAGATGCATGTCCTTTTTAAGAGACATTAAGTGAATTGAAATGGTTGTAGTCAATTCTTCAATTGCCTGTATAATGCCAGTAACCCTGTAATCAGCATCAGGATGAGTTCTGATGAGTTCTGAAGCTTAAAGATCTTCTGTGGGATCTGTCTCTTATATATTGACAAGAAAGTTAAAGCTGGATTAAACAGATATTCCGACTGTGACCTAGGAAGTAATTCCTAGGTAGGAATTATAACTGCATGAAGTAAACTAATACAAATACATATACATTTACTTTTCTAGAAGTTAAGGTCTGTACCTTAGGTCCTGGTAGTCCAACTCCTTCTGGGCCTTGTTCACCAGGAATCCCAGGGAGGCCTGGCAAGCCCTGAAATTATATGCACAGACAATATAGATGTGCAAAGAAGGGAGAGAAAGGAGCCTTTTTTCGTTGCGTCCTTTTTGCAGGGATTGGTTATATTTACCAGGAAAAGCCTCTTTAAAGGGTTTTTCTGGCTCTTTTAACAGCAGGTACTTTTTTAAGTGCTTCTGGAATGAATATAGGTACAGCTGCTTAGCTAGACTATTCTGTTTGGGAATAAATTTTAAATGGTTGGGCAGAAGACAGAATCCTACAACAAGAGGGAAGTGATTGAAACATCAGTGATACTTCAGAAAGGAGAGACCCACTTGGAATATGTTATATTATATTGTGTGACCAAGAGAAGTGGAGCACATGGAAGGTCTTGCTCTATTTCAAAGGGAGAATTCTTTTTCCTTCTGTGCTGAAATGCATTTCCACAATCTTTTTAGTTTTTTAGATCAGCAAATATTTCCTAGCATGTCAGACATGAAGGCCAACCACTTATTTATAGCACTTGTTTGTTCCCAATTCACATAAATAGAAGTCTATAAACTTACAGGTGGGCCAGGATAACCATCTCCTTTTGGGCCAAAGGGCCCAGGGGGTCCTGGAAGGCCGTGGTCACCCTGGTGAAGGCAGGAAAGACATCTGAATGAATGCCAATACAATTGCTAGCAGGAAATTTTCCATGGAAGTGAAACTTCTTTGGCAAATATACTGTAAATTGATTTTATCTGACTGTTTCTCTGTTAATATATTTTACTATGTGAATTATTATTGTAGGTTTATTTAATCCTGGACTAAAATAGTAACATTTAACCGAGCTCAGGATATGCAGGACCATTCACTTCTAGGTCACTAATTTCAATATTTTTCAAGATCTCTGTCTGTTGTCATTTGTGGTCTACATATAAGAAAAAATTACTGTAGTTGCATTTCCCATATTTTTATCCTCATTTTATTTGTTCTGGAATTGTATTTTCCTATAGTGCTGTGGAACCTCATTAAAGCTTTTAACAGGAGCTTGCTATGGGAGTTGAATAATTAAGTTCCTTTCATGGATCCAGACAGCTGGACTATCTCAGGAACAGACTTACCAAGAAAAATAAAAGGAGTTTAACCCTCCCAGCCACACTGGATGGTGCAGTGAGTTGCTCAGAGTTAAATGGATGATCAAGGTAGTGTGTGTGTCCCTGTAGCTACCCAAAGTGGGGACATGCAGATCAGTGGCAAGAGGCACCCATGCAAAAATAATTTTAAAAAATGAGATTGTAAAAGGCATTACCTATATGGCTTAATGCAGATGTGTGTCTGAGAATAAAGCAACAGTAAACTCACTAATGCTGACAAAGACAGCAAACAGTGAAGAACATAGGCACAGAAACATGCAGTGTCATCCAACTGAAAGAGCATTGTAGACTCATGGCTGAGGGAGAGAGACTTGCAACTCCGAGCAAAGGACTTGCTTCCTGTTGATTGATTCCTGTTGGATCCTCAGAAATGGGAGAACATGCCATTAACTGGGCTATACCAGGAAAGTACATGATTCCATCATCATAATCCTCTCCTGATGAAAATAAATGTAAGGATCTTAAAAACCAGCAACTGATCAAAAAAGATAGAGGTGGTTACTTGTTTCTCATGCTTCTGTGACTGTGTTAGTTCACTCAAAGGACAAGGGATAAGGGTTGTACTCAAAAGTACTGTCAAATTCACTAAGAAAAAAAAGGTGAGGAGGGATAGGCAGGAACCAGTATATTTTGAGTAGCACAGGCTTGTATGTCCTGAGTTTCTTGATGTTCAAACAAAATCACTCCTCGAATGAAGAGTGGCTTATGAAAGTTAAATCCAGGTACCACTTAGGCAATACCAGAGAAGTTCTAGAGGGAAGTCCTTAGCTACTTATTAATGTTTTTCTTCCACTACTTAAGACACCTCTTCTCACAATGACAGTTTGGCTCGTGTCCTGAGATCTTTTTGGAGTCTGTGGATTACTCTGTATCAAAACTAGGAATGAGGCAAAGGAGCCTGGCTGAGAAAAATCAACTGTACTTGACATGTAGGCTGTTGTAAGGACAGTTAATCAGGTATAATTCGTTCTGAATTCACTTCTCATCAATTAGAAACAGTCATTCTTCTCCTGGTTCTCTGCCAGCTGAAAGCTTATGGTTCACAGTCCGAAAGATTGACCATCCATGGTTTTCTGGCTCTGCAAATCCTTATACTCTGACAGAGCTTAGGACACACATGTTAAAAACTGGGAAAAACTTGGCCATCCCAGGAGATTTGTTGCTTCACTGAAATCCTCCTGCCTTATTTTACAGTTCTGTCAGAAATTAGTTTAACAATTTAGGAGCTACCTTTGCCCCAGGCAGCCCAAAACCTGGTTCTCCAATTGGTCCAACAAGACCAGGTAACCCAATGTCACCCTGCAATGAAGAAAATAAATAGTCCTGTTATGTATTTTATTGAACTCCAGTCATAGGTTGTGGTTTTCTGTTATACAAATTTATATATCACAAATGTAATAGCTAATTTTATATATTGCTGCTGCATGCATTAAAAACCAAAACCAGAAAAAAGTATTTTGATATCCAAAGTTATTCAAAATACAGAAATGAACAAAGTTAAGCCATAGCTCAAGCTGCCATAGAGTTAATACAAGGGGACTGTGGTAACTAGACTGGATGCCATCCATAACTCTGTTCATAGATCAGCACATAAAGGAGAAGTTTCAGTTGACCTCATAAGGCTGATATTGTTTATGTAAGTATTAATATAGCCTGCTTCAGCTTTCACCCTGTGTTTATGGAGTCTGGATGTTACCTTTGGCCCAGGCACAGCTCTTCCAGGAGGGCCTGGCATTCCAAGACGTCCTGGTACACCAGGCTCTCCCTGCAGTGAAGGAAGGAGAGAAAAAACAATGGATTTTTCTGAAAGTGAGCATGACTATCTCATAGAGAAAACATTTATGCAACAATTTGCAATATTCCATTAAAATTCTATTGGAATTTTTAATAGGCTATTCTATGTGAAGCGCAATCTAACTATTTGAAGAACTGACAACAAGCATACTTCTGTTTTCTCAATGGAAATTAGATTCTTCTCAGTCAATGAACAAGCAGATGGCATTAGAAGTTTTTGTAGTGTATTTGAGACTTGGTCATACAGCGCCCAAGACTTCTTGCTCATCTCTGAAAACATGTGTACTTTTGGGTATATGTATACTTTTCTGTTGGAGTAGATTTTTTAAAATAGTTATTTCAGTGTACTTTTTTACCTCTTTTTCCTTTTATATAGAAATACTATTGTGTGTATAAATAACAAAAGACTTAATAAGAAACTGAAGGAGAACCTGGAGTAGCTCTTCTGTCACTTTCAGGGAGTACTGCGTATTTTAATAGAAGCTCCCTGTTCATGAAAGAAAATCAGCCATGAGTCAGTGTAAGGGAAGATAAAGTCCTGTCACATGTATATGCCATACACCATACTATCTCCTCAAATATTTCAGTATGAAAATACCAGCAGATACCCTAATTTTTTCCAAACCAAAGGGAAGCAATGTAGTAAATCCAAAGCTTTTTAAAAAAATGCTTCTAGATGTTTATAGGGATCAAGATGTTTCCTGGTAAGAGAAGCCTTAGCCAAACATTTTTTTTTTATTATTTTTTAATAAAGCAAGTTGATTCTGGGGGAGTTGTTTCTGAGATCTAGAATAAAGCACAGCTTTGGGAGGCTATTTTACACACATAACATAGTAAAAAACTCACTTTAGCTCCAGCAGGCCCAGGAACTCCTGTTGGTCCAGTTAATCCACGTATTCCTCTGTGACCTTGATCTCCCTACAAAAATGGAGAAGACGTCACACATACCAAATAATATTAAGAATGTAACTGAAATTAATTGTAAATGCCAGTGAGAGATAGCAAAGTTCTATCTTGTAGGTGGTGCACATGAGCTCTTCCTATTGCCTTCATTTGCAAGTCAGTTAATTCTGCACAATAATTGTCCAGTTTTGCATTTATACAGCTAAAACTATGTAGATTTCATCCAAAATTAACTGAGTTACCAGTGAATACTGTGAAATAAACCCAACTCAAAAAAAGTCTTGAAGTTTGAATCCTTGCAGTTGAAAACATGAGTTAAGTAATTACATTAAAAAGATACTATATAAGAAAAAAAATCAAACCAGGAAAATGTAATTCAACTGATAGTACATTTTTTATTGATTCAAAGGCAAAAAAAGGGGCAATCAATTGATCACAATGCCCTGTCTGATTCACCAAATTATACTTCCAGGAAGAAAAAGCTGACAATAGTATAAAGTTTGTGAAGCAAAATCTGGTATTCAAGTGTATTATTATATTGTAATAATTAAAACAAAAATAAAACAACTGTGAGTCCAGTATAATATTTTTTTGTTCCTTATATTACACAAAAAAGAGAAGGCTTTGACAAACCTTTTCCTGGAACATTACACTTATGAGTGGCACCTCTAATAAGAAATTCTCACCTTTTCCCCCTGAATTCCGATCCCTGGAGCACCTTCAGGACCCCTAAGACCAGGTAACCCTGGTTCACCCTTGAATAGAAAAATCAGAGGAGCATTTCAGAGCACTGCATAGACACGGTGCAAGATCAACTCTGCATTTCCTTGAATGAGTTCATTAAAATCATAGGCCTTTTAAAGTCAATGACAAAACTCCCACTGATGTCAGATGGGTTCAGGATTTTCTTCCCATATTCAGAAGCAAGCATTGTATTACCCTCAGAGGAATGCATGAAGTAGTGTGTTTCCTTAGATGTGGCTGAACACACTCAGTATATAATCTTAAATACGTGGGGGTTCTGATTCTAGGAAAATAACATGACTGGAAGGCCATGAAAGGTTGCCCATAGCCATTTTAGTGGTTTCCCTTCTGACCTGCAGGGCATTTAGTGGATTTAAGAAAGCCAGCAATTGTAAGCAAGATAAGATAATGTTCCACCACAAAAAATTAGAAAAAGTAAAGCTTTCCCTAAAAAAGTATGTTTAAAAGAGAATTGTTTTCACTGAAAAAATGTAGTACTTTTTCCCTTGTCCATGAACACTCTCTCTTTTAGATCTGGGTATCAGCACAGGAAGAATAGTAGGAATGCTTGGAGTGAAGCAGGTAGACTACAGACAGAGATGAACCAACCTTTTGTCCAGGGGCTCCATCTTCTCCTGGAAGACCAGGCAGACCTGCCAGACCTGAAGGCCCTGGCTCACCCTATCATCAATAAAAAGTAAGTCCTTCTATTAAATGCAGACTTGGTATTATTCTTTCTCTGAACTGAGGAAATCAATTTAATTTTTTTCTAAGCTGTAAATATATTTATAACAAATGTTTATGCATATGAACCCAAATCTTGATTTTTTTTGTAGCTCTGATTACCTGCTATTATCCTACCAGGTTTGTCTGATTGTTTGAACTGTCCACTTTATCTCGGAGATTAAAATTTTTAGCTACTAATGCTCCAGCTCATTTCATTCAGTGCCAGCATTTATCAGCCCAAATCTATTAATGACAGTGGAATCGTCTTGGCCCTATTTATGTAAGATTCAAGAGCCTGATCTGGTTTTAGATGAAATGGGATCATTTGAGAGGTCAGATGGGTTCAGTCAGCATTATTGTATTTTGTGAAATTAAAGAAAGAAATTGAATAATTTCTTTTCTTCTTCAACCCTTGTTCCAAATCCTTAACAAACGAGAGCAAAACCAGGACACCTTTGTGCCCTTCTACTATCACAAAAGTACTTTTTCAACTATTCCCATGTTCTGTGTTAATCTGGTTGTTAATGACATGGGGATTGGTTACTATCTTGGTCACTTCAGCACTAAGATAATCTGGTTACAGCTTCCTCTCCCCTTAGCAACTGTGTTTTCTGTCTAGTAGCACGGCTTGTTTCTTGTACGAAAATGTGAGGACATAGCTGCTGCTCTGCTTCCATCATATTTCCATCATGAAAAGGGAAAGAGCAGCACCATAACCACTATTCAGTGCTTTTTTTTCATCTCTCTGCCTTTAGTGTAGATTACACTTGAGACTGCAAGTTCTGGGAACTGTTTAATATTCTGGATGGTTTTCTGGACAGAGTGTAGGTGAGCTGTATGCAACACTGACTTGAATATGAGCCAGGCATGTGGAAATTTCTAGTCACACAAATCTTACTATTTTTGTACAGAACTGATATATTTAAAATGTTCCCATATCTGGAGGCTATTGAAAATCTGTATTAAAATTTAAAAGACTAAGAACATAAATTTTATTTCTAAGCCTATTTTTAGGTGTCTACAGAAAGGATACTCAGAAGACCCAAATTTATAACCTGAATAAATAAATAGATTAAATAATTCCTTTATTAACAATGTACCTTAGAACCAGGTTCTCCAATACCTCTTTCTCCTGGCACTCCAGTCTCTCCTGGCAAGCCTTGTTCACCCTTAAATAGATATTATTGTGTTAAACCCTTGGTCCCAAAGACTGAGAACCTACCACGTATTTTGAGCTGTCACCAAAGAGTTGTTTTTGGAAATTATTAGTACTGTAAATCTATACTAGTATATCACTGGGAATCTTTCCTACCAAAGTAGCTGATATTTCAGGAGCATATCTGACATCCACATATTATTATTTCTTCTCTTTGTTTTTACCAGTGGTGAAGCATATCCCTGCACAGTCACTTAAAATGTAAGAGGCGACATCTGATGCTGCAAAATTCTTTACCTGTCATGGACACTTCACCCACTTACACCTCTAGTTCCTTTATACCATATTTTAACAGTCTTCAGCTATACAGAACTTCATTTCTCCTCTCTTTCAGGCAATCCCTTTAAATCTCCATTCCAAACACTTCTAGGATGATGTCCTTCATTAACAGTCCTGTATTTTGCAAATCCATCAAGGCTAAATTATTCTGACAGCTTCCCTTCAGAAAAGGTAATCTTCAATACATCTTGAACCAGTTTTAATGTCTAGATTCAGTAAATACCCAAATTCAGGGGAGACAGAAGTAACAAGGAAGGCAGCCAATCTCTTAAGGTATCTATTTTTATGGCATGGAAACAGTATAGTGAGGATAAAAAGTTATACTGAAATTTTGGTGTTCCTCTCTGTTAAGTGCAATTATTTTTGGATCTGTTTCACTGCACCTGCATGTGATATGATGAAACAGCAAGTCCAAGTCAGACAACCTTCTAAATTGAAATGCACTGGACAAAGTACAGTCTGGTATGTGGTACCTCAAGGGTTCTGTGTTGAGTCAAGCCAAAACCCAAATAGATAGCAATGGCATCAGATTATCAAGGCTTTCCACTAGAGTAGTATCTGCTCTACAGTTCTATAATATTAATAAAGAAAATATTTTCCTGCCTCTATGTCAATACTTAGATCAGTGTTCAGCACTTTAATGTGGATAAGGATAGAGACAGACCATTTCTTAATCATGAAACATGACAGAAAAAACAGCACAGTAGTGTTTACAACAGAAAGCTCCCTAACCTTTGGTCCAGGTAGTCCCTGTCCTGGTAGCCCTCTAGAGCCAGGTGGTCCTTTTGGGCCCTCCACTCCCTGAGAAGATTAATGAAGTAATTATTAAAAACAAAATAGTCTCTGTTACTTTACACTTAAGTATGGGGTGAAGTGGAAGTGAAAATTGCACCTTCTCTCCTTGAATTCCAATTCCAGGTAATCCAACTGGTCCAGGTAAACCAGGAGGACCAAAGTCACCCTGGCAAATGAAATACAATTGGTTAGTTATGTAAAGACAGAAACAATCTGGGGCAACTCCCATGGTATTACATGTTGACTTAACCTCTCCTGAAGTCAGTGTGTCTGGGGATCTGACTTTTTTCTTCATATATGCATTTGTTCTGCACTGGTTCAGTTGCAAACAACTGCTAGTCTCTTTTTCCCTTTTTAAACCTAAACTTTCCCACAGGATAAGACACTTTTTCTAATGTCTCCTATTTTGATACAAAGAAATGTTAAAATAGGTTGGGAGAATTTATTTGGCATAAATCTTGACAAAATACCATATTATTCAGGGTCTGTTGTGGGCTCCTTGCCTCATTACACCTTTTGCAGTGAATAACAGTCCCGTATTCCCTGAATTATGCAGATTAATTGGCCCTTCATTAATCCCCTAGTGTATTTACTGCTCACCTTTTCACCTTTTATGCTGATGCCTGGAAGTCCACGAGGGCCTTTTGGTCCATCAAAACCACGTTCTCCCTACACGAAAAAACAATGTGTAACTAGAGACAGTGTTTACTCTGTCATCATGAAAACCAAAATGAGAACCAGAAAGCAGCTCCTGGATCTGTGTTCCAGAGGGTGTCTTTGCAAATGAGCTTGTTCCTCAGCTTGAAATTGATGATGAAAGAGCTGAACAAGCTTCTATTTATCTATCTGCCCGCCTCAATTGCTTAAAGTCCTGTTTTGCTCTCTCTCAAATCCATGGCAAAAGCACAACTGATTTAAATGTTTGCAGGACTGAATATTGAGCCTAACTGAAAAGTGAATTTTGCTTATTTGTCTCATGAGTAAGTCTCATTAAAGTGTGGCAATGAGGATCTGGCTCTCACTTAGCATTTTGCCAGAATAAAGACCAGGCCAACTATTGTTGTAGAAATCTATTTGTAAATGTCAGTGTTTTTCTAAATGTGTAGTTACAAAACAGTGGTCTCAGGAAAGTACAGGTTACTAATAAGGGTACAAATATTGTGCTTTCTTGTACTTTTATTACTAAAACATGTAGAGGTAGATGTTAGCTTCTGTAAACTGTCACAGAATCACCCAAGAAAAAAAAGTTATGCCTCAGACAGATCTTTTCTATCCCTAATATCCAATTCCATCCTTTTAACTTTGACTGCAGTAGGCTGTGTGGATTTCTGTTTAAAATAACATCTTTTACTCCTGATGCTTGAGAACCTCCACTTTCATTAGCCTCCTTGCCAAACAGTGAGCTTGTAGCAAAAACATTGTGAAGAAAGCAACTGTAAATTTGCTTAGATTAACAAACCACCTGTTTCAAATGTGTTTAAAGCCAGAAAGCTGACACACTTGGCAGCCATAGATAGAATTATAGATGTGTATATAGACTGTTGATACATGCTTGGCTCCAGGTGAGTAAAAAGTAGTACATATTTTATAGAACCAAGAGTTCCAGTAGTGCTGACAGAATTCCACTTTGATTATTTTATTCTACCTATCTCAATTGCTTAATAATTTTGGTTAGATTATGCACTTGTCTGTACTTGTTCCCACTATGTCTTGTCGCTGTGCTTTACTTATTACTTGTAGTGTTTCTTCACACATGAATTGGTATTTCAGTGGCAATAGAGTGATTTTGAAATTCATTTTCTTCAAATTGTTTTTTGTTTGTTTTCATTCATGAGATCTGCTAGGCAATTACAAACCATTAATAATGAGGTTAAATAATTTATATCATTAATCATAAAATATATGTTAGAAGATATTATATTGCTAGCAGCAGCTAAATTTAAACCTAGCTGACTGTGCTAAGCAGAAATCTTAAGATTTTTAGTAAAGGGACAGTTGGGCTCTGCATCTGCAAAACAATTTGTATTGTTTTGCCAATGAGAATTGCCTTAGTGCATGCATAAAAATGTGAAAACTGTTTAATTGCTTATTTAGCTCATGTACAAGCTGTGTCACTTTGCTATTGTAACCAATGGGAGCTGGTTTTCAGTGGGCAGCAAAAGGATCTTGTAGTGAGTCCATCCATTTAGGTACAACTACTACTGTCACTATATCCACTGGGTCTGAAAATTAGTTACAGCAGCTTTCTTTTCACACAAACTCAATGCAGGCTTCTGCTAAAATGCATAAACCAGTGGCTAAGGTGTGTAAGAAGCTTAGAAGCCTGTCTTTAGTGACAGCAAAGATCTCTCTATATAAAGATTTAGAAAGAATGAACAAAAAATGCTAATTTTTTCAACTAGAAACCATTTTATAGTATCTTATTTAAAGTCAAATGCTCGAGGCTGTTTAAAATTATAGCTGGAATTCATTCCAGGCTTAGATCCCACAAATCAAGCATCAGGGGAATTGAGTATCAGCTTTACAGGCCCCAAAGGTTAGCTGTGCCTACAAGTCACATTTGGACCAAGTGCATTCCATGAAAATATATCAGGTTGTTTTATGCCAAATTTTAATATTAACTTACAAAGTACTTTCTAAGATTTCTGTGCCTGCTATGGACTTGTTTTGGCATGTAGCCATTTATTGGTGCTGCTCTGGTCTTCAAACACTTTGACTGCTGTACCTTTGCTCCTGGAAGCCCTTCTCCTGGTGAACCTCTTTCTCCTTGAATACCTTGTGGTCCTTGAGGCCCCTGTTAACACAAGTTTAGAATTATAGAATATGTGTTAATCACTCAAATAGACAGCAATGTATTCTATGTCATTGTCAGTTATAAGTATGTGTTCAAATGTTGGTGTGATTAAAACCTGTTAAAAGTAATACTGAAATACTGTACTTGCAGTGATGAGCATTCTGGCCTGCAGTAGTAACAGTATTTTTCTGGTTACTAATGAATCACGGGTTATGTAGCTCAAATTCCTATTCTTTATGCTTTTGAATTCTTCAATCCCTAAACTTCTGTTTTACAAATTCCTAATAATCCTTACTAATGTATTAGTATAATCATAAAAGACAGGGAGAACCAGATTAAAGCCCATGCAGATTAAAGCTGAGGGAAACATGGATGTAGAGATATTTGACTGCAACTGGCAGGGAGAATTTTCTCTTTTTGAAAGCAGATGTGATAGGAGCACAACAGGCAAATAAGACAACCAAAACCTTTCACTAAATGTAAGTCCAAAACCTGTGCATATCAAGCCTGCTTCACAGTGGTTTTTTACCACATCTGCTTTTTGTGGTTTTGTTTTTTTTTTTCCCCTCTGTGTGTTTTATTCCTTGAGATTACACTCATGTCACAGAATGCTGGTAGATTTGGGTCTGCATAGCCTAAATATACTTCTTCTGCACAGAGCTTTAGAATTATTCCTAGTCCTTAGGAATACTTAGATAAATAATTAGGAATAAAAAGATAGTTACACTGTATTCAGCCATAAAAAGAAAATTCTTTGAAGCAAATAAACTTTAAAGTAAATTAAAGTATATTTAAAGTATATTAAAGAATCTTTAGCATATTTTTGTTAAATCAGAATCTCTTGTTATTGCAGTACAGCTTTTGTCACTAGAAAAGATTCACATCACAGGCACATCTTCCCCCAGAAAGTGGATTTCTATAGCGTTGTTGAAGAGACTCCACAAGCACTTTGACTGACTGTCACAACAGGCCTAATTCATAATGTTCTTTTCCTTGGGATCTTCAGTGAGAACTCACTCCCCTCCAGTAGTGTATTTTCAAGAAGGTTTGTGATCAGCCAGTTCAGTTATCAAACAATCTTTCCCTTTTTCATGGGAGCACCTCTTTTTAAACTATTATTACAAATCTTTCCTTGTCAATGGGCAAAAGCTACTAGTGACAAAAATGGACAAACTTTCCCTTATGGTTACACTAGAAGTCTTTCATCCAGGTAATGAAAAATGTTGTTGGATTATAAATAACTCACTAAAAGGTGTTACCTGATACTTAGGGAAAAAACACCATAAAATTGATGTACTGATATTCTGAATTAGCACAAAGAGGATGAGTTTTCAACTCCCAGGAAGAGGAAAGGATGGAAAAGAAGAAAGAGACTTGAGAGCCAAACCTACTGTTAATTCTGAAATTCTCCACCTCAAGGCCATGCTGATGTTAATGTTCTAGTTATATTGAAAAGCAATCAACTTCAAAGTCACCACATAGAGATTTGAATCTATCAGGTGATAGATTTATTTAAATATTTATGTATTTTTGTATAAGATATTATTTTTTCATAGCTGTTTTGGAGACAAAGATATAATTAGAAAAGTTAAGAAATTGGAAATATTTCCAGTTCATTGAGGGAAATGAGAGACAATGTAGTATGTATGAGAGGGAGACACGGTGGAAGAAGAGATGGCATCATTTAACATGCATTTTTACAGGGATGCATGGAGAATTTTTCCTTTCTGTCTTGTTTCCTTCTCACCAAATAAAAAACAGACATACCATAAATCCTGGCTCACCAACTCCGGGTGGGCCAACTGGGCCTGGTCTTCCTGTCAAACCGACGTCACCCTTCAAAAAAAAGATGTACTTTGAATATGCCTGATTTAGGTACTTTTGCATGTGCAGCTCAATATAACAACTCATCAAACATTCTGTGCTTGAAATACCAGATGTAGGAGAATAAAGGAATGTCAGAGGAGATCTGACTGTCCTCAGAGTCATACAACATGCAAGGCCCAACAGATACCGAACTGGGGCAATTTCACAGCATTAGGGGGCAGCCTCAGCTTTAAATTTGAGAAAAGACAATGTTGAATCGAAAGAGTTAGTTATTCCTATCATGTTGCCAGTCAAGAAGTCAGTATTTCTACTAGAGAGTTCTTGTTCTCTATGTGCTGGTCATCTAAACCAACAAGACTGCTTTGGACTGAATAATTTCTGTTTAAGACTATGAATGTTTCTACTGAACCCTGCTCTGCTTGGATAAAGTTATGTCAAGTATGGCAATCACTGTAAGAAAGTCCTCTGAAGTACATACTTAAAATGCACTTTCTTTTGTTCCAACAGTTTTGTCCAACATACAAAATACCTTTCCAGTACCACAAAAACAGCATTTAGGGTCTTGAAGTTTCTCATGTATCAGCAAGTCTATGATCTGTCTTGGGTTTTGTTCTTGTCCTACAATACATGCAGAAGATGAGAGTTGCTTGTACCTTTGGGCCTGGCAGTCCTATTCCAGTTTCTCCAGGCAAACCAGGTGGCCCAGGGGGACCTCTTTCTCCCTTTCAAAGAATGAAAAAGAAACAATTCTGTTTTTAAGTTGGTGTCCAGGAAAATCAGTTTAACTCAGTTTGTAGGTTAATCTTTGCGTATCCTGAATTCCAGCCCATGGGAATTGTCTGACACAGCACTTCATCTGTTCTCCCTTTCAGTGCTTCAAAATTCCCTTAAGTAAGAGCAGAATTTATCCTGTACCAAACAATAACAGATTAAGCAAAAGCAAAAAAAAAAATCATTTCATGTGGGATATAAAAGCTTTGACACCCAACTGTTCTATGCATCACTGTTGGCCAGCAGGTGCTCTAAATATGATGCAAAGATGATACTAAGAGAGATAACAAATTATGCCCTTTATGCACTTATTTTCAACTTTTTCTCTACAACAATATTCCTTTTGAGCTATGGAATTCTTATTGAGAATGTAGAGTTTCAAGAGAAGATTTGAACTGAGATGCCAAACAGAGTTCCTGCTTGGCACTCAGGAAAAAAAAAAAAGTTTTAAATTAAAAACTGAAGAAATGCAATGCTAAGTAACAGTCTGTGGCAATACCATGTGGCACTACCACCGTTCATAAATAAAAATGGGAGTATGATTTGGACCTGAATTCAATACAAAGATCAAATTAATAACTTTCTTAGGAACCTTGTAGAATACAAAATGTATATGATTTTCTATCAGTGTCACATTAAATTACACCCACTACAAGAAGGATATAGAGTATAAGGATAAAATCATTAAAGTGGTGAGGCTATATTAATACCTTTTAACATTAATGAAGGTAAGAAATAATGCAGTTCTTGCCTTTGATCCTTGCAGGCCTTCAGGCCCTTGATCTCCAGTTTGTCCTTGTGGACCCTGTTAAAACAGGAGTGGTTTTAATGAGAATTTTTGTGCTTTCATAATAATGGTAGCTTGAAAAGCAGTCTATAATTTGCTGTAGTCTGCATGAAAATAAGAGTTTCAAACATTTCAGAACTGAAGCTTTGCTTTTTGATGCATATATAGTTTGAGCCACTCTACTCAGTTGGAGCTGGATCTGGTAATTGGGGGAGAGAATTTGGCTCCCCCTTTATTTGAATACAATTAAAGGTCATCTGCAATCAAGATTTATTGAAACATCTATAATGGGCTAAGCTTCTTGGCCTTCAGTCCAACAGTATTGGGATCACAAGAGACTAAAGAGTTTCCATGTACTTCCTAAGATAATGGAACAGGTAAGACACTGAAAGGAAAATGAGTGATTTTAGTTTTTATGGAACTGTTATTTGCTGTGATCCTTGACGGAATGAATTATAAGGATGATTTATTTGTCTAGACTGCTTTTCCAAATCCTTGTTAATTTTGCTATTTAAGAAGATAGGTTTTGGATGCCTTGACAGTTGTGGTATATTATTTCAGAGCATTGAATCCAGGGAACCAGGTATTGTTTTTTTATAGTTTGTTGGGGTTTTTTTTACCTGTAGTCCTCTTATTCCTCTGGGGCCTACTGGACCTTCAGAACCCTGAAAAACAAGTGGAAAAAATGATAAATTTATGAATATTTAGATTTCATCAAAACCACTTTTAGATAACTTCTTATTAACCTGTCTTATTTAGATATCTTTACATTAAAATAAAACCTACATTTAGGAGCTCAGCAGCCAGAAAGTACTAAATAAATATTTTTTTAAATAGTCTGGTAATTAAAATACAGAGGAACAATGAACAGTTTGTAATCCAGGATTAAACTCTGTTTGTTTCAATTAAAATATTTACAAAAATTATACACCAAGTCTTAAAGACTGGAGTTTGAAACCTTGGTTTCATTTTTACCTCTCATTCTCTTTGCTTACTACTTTAATCCTTCTGCCACTGTTAAAGTAGAGTTTTACCACTGTTATAAACATGAAAATGTGGAAAGAGCTGAGAAGGTTACTGAAAATGGGGCCCTTGCTCACTTCATATTCTAAAATGGCTATTAATATCCCTCAGGTCAAGAATTAATATATGCCTTAAATCTCTCACCATGGCTATTATTCAGAGAATTGTAGGGTTTTTGTGGTTTAACTCTGTTTTCTGAAAGCATAACAACTTTGTGGCTACTTACTCTATCTCCTTTTATTCCTGGAATTCCACATTCACCTCTTTCACCCTGGAAAGGAATAGGAATAAACATTTATGGGGTATATTGGAATATCATCCTTATTCTCTGAGTGCTTTGGTTGAAAACCTAGATGTTATTCTATTTGTGACATATTACAGCAATTGTGTTTTAAGTTCATTAAGGAAGAGTCACCTCTTCTACTACAGCTTGTTCAGCAACTGCTAAGATGATGCTATTGTTCATTATCAGTATTTATAAGAAAAATGGCACTATACATAATAAATAATTATACCATCAAATATAAAAACATAAGTTCTGACTAAAAGAAATACCTTCTCTCCTTTATATCCAGATTTCCCCTGGGAAAATAAAAAAGCAAAACAAGCTGTGAGAATATATAACCTAAATGTAGGAGTGTGAGTATTGGCTCTATTAATATTCTACTCCCTCCAGAAAAACAGCATTAGATGTAGAAAAGATGATATGATAAATATGGCAATATGATTCAAAATACTGCACCTACTGGTCATGGTAGATGCTGTTTTAGGAGCGAATAAATCCTATGAAAGTGTCTTTTTAGAGTGGGATTTTGGTGATGTAAAAGCAGATTAAGTAGAGTTCATATTTCCATCTGAGTGAGAATCATGCTAAAATAAGAAAGGACGTACTGAATATATAAGGAAACCTAAAGCAGAGAGATTCATATGTGAATGAATTCAGAATTAAGCACTAAGAAACTGGTCCTACAATTGCTTCCTATACATATTTCATTCAACTTTTTCATTGTTATTATACATGTGGTCCCCTATTTCCCAAACGAGAAATTTAAACTAACCCAGAATGATGCAAGCATAGTGCCAATGTCTGTAATGTTCTTAGATTATTGTTTCAGAGTATTTCACACTTTTTTTGAAGGACTATATATTATCGGAGTATATTTTGTAAATCACAGTTACAAGAAATTATTCCTTTTCATCAAGCAATGACAGTATTTTCAGTTCTTCTACTGTAAACAAGAATTGAAATTTGCTGTTATAATTAAAAAAAAAAGTTGTCTTTTGCCTTAAAGGAACACTGCTTATTTCACTGCCCATTGGAGAAGAAGGGAAAAAATTTTTTACCTCTATTCCATCTCGTCCTGGGATTCCATTATGACCTGGCTCCCCCTATGAATAATCCAACGTCAAGATCAGTGAAATAAAGAGAAGATAGGATTGTCCTGGTTATTTGAGTAGATATTTCAATATCTACAGGGATGCAATACAGAGAGCATACCAACTTTTATATGTTAGATACAAGATTTAATTTGTAAAGAATACTTGTCTTTACTGCACCAAAAGGTGTTAGGTGAGCTTTGAGAAATTCACAGGTGGAAAGGGCATAGGCAATATTTGGATAATCTTTCCATATTAAGGAAGTACCAATTCTTTCTCCAAAATCTGAAAAATCACAGCACCTTTGCTCCTTTCAGACCTGGAGCTCCATCGTCCCCAGTGCGACCCTTTTTACCCTGGAAACAACAAAATAAGATTCTTAGAGTATGTGTTGGTAAAATAATTTTGTTTTAAAATATACATGCTAATTTTTTTATGTTTAGGATGTTTGCTTCCTATAGATTTATTTTCTAAAATCTCTGCATTTACCATAACCTTGAAATTGAATTTCTGGGAACAGCAGGACCAACTCACTAGGCTGCTATTTTTCTATTTTGTCTTTGTTGTAAAAAAAAATTGTTCAGATTTCCTCTAAAAAAACACTTAGATCACCATATTTTGTATGAAGCAACCCCCTAGATTTGCTTAGGGTTCTATTTGTAAGATTATTCTGAAAGAAGTCCAGCCCATTTTACTCTTTTTAGAAGTCTCCTGTCTTAGTTATCATTCACTTAAGAGTTGGATTTGTTGATTCTTGTGGGTCCCTTCCTACCCAGAATATTCTGCGATTCACTGATTTGTTCCTAATGCTTTGGTATCTCACTCTCTGTCTTGCTTTCCGAGAGCTGTATGGATATTAACTTTTGATTTGTGGTTAGTTAGATCCAGCTGGTCCTGTCTTATTGCAACAGGTGCATTTTTGTTCCACGTAGGAAAGTTGTTCCTTTCTGCCTTTTGTACTGCTGTGGCTAAAAGCAGAGCTTCACCACACCACCCTGTCCTTTCTTCAGAGGGAGTGTCCCATGGCATTCTCATGTCTCTCTGTACATTTCCTACCAGTGTGACATTTCCATGCAATTTAACTATGGAGGACTACTTATTAAACTTTGAACTTGTGTTGTCTTAGGATTTGGGGTCACATAATTTCTTTTAAAAGTTCCAACAATTAATTAAATCTTGATTTATGCTGTATATCAGTTATTTGAGCAATGACAGCTACTTACAGCAGGGCCTGGAAGACCTCTTTCCCCCTTCTCACAGTTACATGTGGCAACCTGGGGACACTGAATGTAAATAGTACAAATCAGCACATTTTAATAGAGGAGACAGAAAACACATGGATAATTCCTTTAAGTTTCTGTATGGCTAGTTTGAGCATACCAACATTGACAAGAAATTATATTTACACATTTTACAGAAATCTGTTAACTGTCAGTTTAACATTCATCTGAAATGTGGCCTCCTACATTCCACCCAAAAATTTGTATCATTCCTATTTCTGAAATTTAAATCATCTTCATAATGTCTTTACCTCCAAACTCTTCACAAGATCAGGTAATAGGTTTGCTGTGTCTGTCATTACAGATATGTTTTGATTACTAAGTACTGTAGAAATAGCCAAGACAATGGGGTAAGAAAACATATCCCTTTTCAATTTAACTCCACTATATGTATGATAGATTATAGTTTAGCTCTAGCTTGATCTATAAACAAAATATATATACTTTTATTTAGTTAATGCATTTCATTATAAAACTTTCTAATATTTCTTTCACTTCTGTCATCTCTGCAAACATGCCCCAGTCAAACATCATTATGGTACGTATTTTTGTGATTTTTAAGAACTTTTTGAAACTTTAAAATCATTACATAATATGAAAGTATACAGATACTGGAGTTATTTTTGAAGGAGGGATAAGGAATGTTGTTTTTATTTTTGTTTTAGTTATTTATTAGATCTCTGCTCATCTTAGAGATGTCTGGAAATGAAGGGTTTAAATATCATTCCTATCTGAATATCCAAAGTAGTAGCAATATGTTTTCCAAGGCTAACACTGAATGTCTTACTACTATATTGACAGATAAAAATCAGCATGTCAGAGGAAATGAGCAAAAAATAAAATGTTTCATTTTTTGTGAACACTCATAATATTTAGCAGTTTGCTTAAGCTGTTCAGGAGAACAGTTTTGTCTGAGTTAACTCTACCTTAAACAACACTAACATCCTTAAAAGGAAAGCTAACTTTATTCCCCTCAAAATGCCAGCCAGGCCTACCAATGCCTGCAGTCAGGAGGACACAGCGTGGACAAACTGGAAAAATGTAATGCTGTAGCTTTGAATCCTTTCTCCATTTTAGATTGTATTACATAGGAAGAGAATTAAGGGCTAGAACTGCACTACATTCAGCTCTGTGTAGTGTTTTCTTTTCCACTGAATCTGTTGGATGATGTCAAGACATATCAGCAAATTCTTGCTGACTTGAGTACTCACATTACATTAGCAATATGTAAATCACTAATTAGTAAATACATTAGTAAAATACATTAGGATAGATAATTAAAACTCTGTCCTGAAAATACAAAAACATGTAACTTGAAGGCAATCCCATTAGACTCAATATTTAACCAACACCCTGAGATGTCAATTTCTTGAATTATAGTTCCATATAATTTTAAGTATCTATATTAAATAGTAGTTCTGTGCAGGAAAATAAATACTTAGAATACTTACCCCTTCCTCAGTCAGATCTTTCTGTAAAAGATAGATATTGAAAACAACATTAGAAACTCAAAGTCATAGTTCAGCTCTACATAAAGGACACTGAAAGATGTGAAAACAAATTGCTTCAGCAAATAGTTAATTAAATTATTCAATTAGCATAATGACTAACATAAATTAAACTTTAATTTTTGAGGAACATTCTAGAAATCTCTCAATTCTAAAAAATAATTTAAATATTTTAGTTCTTATTATAGACTGTTGACTGAAATTGCTGACTTTTGTCCGGCCATAATTTGCTAAAATTGCAATGGTAAACAGATTAGCTAGGGATACAGGAAGAGTGCACCCACAAACTATGTTGTTTCCCAAGTGCTGAATAGCAGCTGCAGGAGTGAAGAATATGTACTCCATGCTTGAGAAAATCAGAAGCTCTGATACTTCCACTGGTACTGCTAGGCACACACAAAATGAGAAGTGTAAGAACACCTTAGAAAAGATTTTACTTTGACAGTAATCACATAAAGTTATCATCATTGAATTAGCTGTTATTTTTTAGAAGATCTCCAGAGCTGAAACACTCATTCCTCCCACTTTTCACAACTAATGTAGTCTCTTGAGAGAACATATATATGTTGATGAACAGCAACAGAATACGGGTCTCAAAAATTTTCATCATTATGTGCACATGTTGTTATGACAAAGCCGTTATTTAAACCAAACAGCAGCCATATTCTTGAAAGAAGGCATCTGATGTGTTTAGTCACTTGAGAGGTGACTGCTGGGACACAGAAAGCAGTGGTAGTACCAGAGAAGATGGGAAGGGTGGTATACAGGGAAACCAGTGCAAAAACACAGGCTGTCAAAGCGAAGGACAGGCAGACAAGAAAGCCAACTTAGCTGCATGCTTTAGGCCTGTATGAGATCACTTCACTGTCCATTTCACTGCAGGAATCTCCTGGTTGTGATTTGTATTTCTAGTTTATATCTCTGTGCATGCTCTGAACAGGACTCCATCCACAGCTTGTGGCAGCAGAGTTATAAGCCAGTGTGAGGCTCTGTTCTCCTTTCTTGACAGGGAATGTTTTTTATAGATGAAGATATCCAAACAAAATTTCCTCTTGATTTTGTGGTAGGTTTTCCATGGAAATTTGAAGATGACAGTCACCAAATTCAGATTTTATCTAAATTGAGCTATCTCTATGGTCTACAAATTTATTTTCACTCCTGCAAGAGCTGCATCTTTTTCTGATACAAAGAGCAAGAACATTTACCTACTTGCTATGGAAGGAAGCACTAGGATGTAAAAAATGTGACTTTTTTTTTAAGAAAGGATGTTTAAAATACCTTTCTTAGAAGGAAAAACATATAACATCGTTAACAGGTGTCTTTAAATCTGATTCAGTTTCCAACTTAAATATTTTAGCTGACAAGATCTGAATGGTGGGATGAGAACCACTAGTTTAGCACAGTGATCTTATTAATAGGTGAGCCACTTTGACCTGTAAAAAGTACAGGTTTCTTCAACAGCATAAGCATTTCAAAATATTGAAAATAAGACAATTTTTACGTATGTTCCTACAACTATTTCAAATCCTTTCTCATACCTACCAGTTCTTTGAGAACCTTCTCCACAGTTTCTTTCTCCTGTAGGTTGAAAACGAACCTGGATGCTGGGACACTGGCCAGGAGCCGGAGCTTGGCAGCATTGCTAACTTCCTTAGCCACTCTGGTCATTCCCATTATGAAAAATACAATTCCTTTGTGTTTGGCATCAGCTGCAGCTGCAAAAATATCTGGGTTTCTTGGATGGTCCACTCCATCGGTGAAAAGCAAGGCTACTTTCACACTATCTAAAGTCCCTTCAGTGATGTACAGTTGTGTGAGATTAGTTATAGCATAAGTTGTGTAGGTGCCATGACCTATGTAGGTCATGGGAGCAATGTGGGATTTGAATGCTTCAGGACCTTTCCAGTCATGGAAAGTTTGCTCTATGAAAACAGTGCTGCTGTACTGAAGTAAGGCCATTCTCCACCTAAGGTTATGTCCAGAACTGAGCTGCAGACTTTTCATTCTGTCTACTGTTTGCAGTACAAATTTTTTCTGCTGTTCATGAGTATAGTCCTTTGCACTTTCGGAGCTGTCCAGTAAAAAAGCAATTTCCAGAATGCAGTCTTCATCTAGAATAAACAGGTATGTAGGTTAGTGGAGTGACTTCATACGAAATCTCATTCTACCCTCATATGTATTTTAGGCTTCGAGAGTGGGAGTACAATTATGGAAATTTTTGGCACTATCTATGATCACAAGTGTGAGCTCTACATGAAGATAGAGCATATAGAGGCTGAGGAATTTGCTCCAGAACAGATGCCCTAAGGAATAAAAAGCTGAAGGTGAATTGATGTCATGTAGTATGAAATGAGGATGTTGGTTTCTTACTTTCATTTTGTACTCTTGCGTGGTATTTCACTGAATATCCTACCGAGGTGGGAGTCATGTATAGGAAAATGATGTTTACTGAATAAGACACTGGAATGTGATTTGACAGATCTGGATTTTGTCCTTGGTATTGACACTCAAATTCAGTGACAAAAATTTTCAAAATCAGCATCTGCAGGGTATTAATTTTCTGAACTACTGATGACATTACTTCTATAAAGATACAGTTAGTTATATGGGCTACTATTCTTTTTGTAACAATAAAAGGCTATCAGCCATATCATAAAAAACCACAAAAGTAATCTGCTTTTCAGAAATACACAAACAGGGAGGGAAAAGATGGGAGTAAAAAGATAGAAGTGCAAAAATAAAGCATGTGCAAATATAGCATGAGGCAAATCTGGCTGATTATAAGCAGTACCTTAGAAGGCAAGTTAGCCATGTAGTCCAGAATCCAAATAAACATACACCTGTTTTCATATTACAATATTCACCTTGAACACTTTGGCTGGGATATTTTTCTACAATATTTGATAGAATGTGTTTAGGTTTCAGTCTTCTCAATCCATATCTTTCTTCTTCTCTGAGATTTTCTGCTAAAAACTTGTGATATTCAAGTATCCACAAAAGCCACGAGAATCTGAGGAACATCATTTGTTTGGTTTCTGTTTCCTAAACAACACAGAAATACAGCAGTGATGTCTTGAGGACATAAAACATTATTCAATTTTGATTCAACAGGTTGCTTAGCAGTCTGTTTCTTAAATTATAGTCCCTAGAAACAAGATGATTAGATTTTCACTGGGTAAAATCTTCTCAAAAACATATAATAAGTAATAAACAGAGACATACTCAAGTGATTTTCAAGTATAGTGTGTATAGTTCTAGGACAGGACAAACTAGAAACACATTTTGCAAACACGCTTCAGTTCTCTCTCACTGCTTTGTAATGCTTGTACAGCCAGAAGTTCTCAGAAACCTTAACTGTGGCTGTACACTGTGGATGCACTGTGTACCCCAAGTGTAATTCACAGGGGTGTTTTTTTATAAATCTGCTTTTTCTAGAGCTGACATGGAGAGAAGGAGGTACAAAGGCAAACCTGAGTTTTTCTCTGTTCTTTTTACTTAGGAACTATCCCTGCTATCACAGCCCCCTTGGCCTCAGCAGTCCTACAGAGAAACAATCGTGGCTGAGGATGTTGTAAAGGCATGAATGTACCTGCTGTGCAACCCTGGGGACATGTGGGCCCACAGTGCTGAGCCCAGGCTTGATAGCTACCTGTTTGTCCTGGGCTCACAGACACATCTGGAGCAGCTTACAAGCTGCTCAGGAACTGACAAGTCTTGGCCAGGTGCCTTTGGTTTTATTTTCTTCTCCCTGCAAACATTCCCCACGTAGCCACAATACCAAAAGGGCAGGTCAGTGGCAAGAATGAACCTGCCAGGACAGACATTCTCACAGAAGTTCCTAATTCAGCCATGTCTGCAGGGTTTCCTGGCTCCTGGTAGTTTAGGCAGGAATTCTTGCGCCTACAGACACAAAGAGGACAGTGGGTCCTTACCTTAATGTTCCTAAGCAAAAGGCTCTGTAGAGATGCAGGATGCTGCCCTGAGCTCGCTGGCAGCTGCGTTGCCCTCCCTGTGCTGGATGCTCTGTGAAGAAAGGAAGGAGAAGTTGAGCTGCAAGCTCCTGTGAGGATCGGTGTCGTATGTCAGGAGGGGCCAGCAGACAGAGGCAAGTAGAAAGTCAAAGAACAGCAATCCTGGCTCCCCCTTCTGTGCACCCAACCATTCCTCTCTTCCTCCCCAGGCTACGCATATGTATCCTAGGTTTAGTCCCCCACAGCCATTTCCACAGAAATAGGTATGAAAGGCAACTGTTCTCACCCTGACACACTTCCCTATACACCAGCCCAGCTGTGTTCACTCTTTTTCCCCATCACTACCATACACCTTTCATCCTTCTACCTCTGCACATCTGCCATACTTTGGCAAGGCAGCTTTTCATACTGGGCATCATGTTTTCTGCATCATCTTAGCAGCTCATGTTTGTAGGACCCCTTTCAAACCCCAATGAATATCCTCATAACGAATGAATATCCTCTTAACTGTTGTGGTAAAAAGATATTTACTGCCCCATGGAACTTGGCCAGCTGAAATTTCAGTTCTTGGTGAAATTGCCCAGCATGAAGAGGTCAAAAAAGGCAGTTTTTCCAGGTTTGCCTGCCACACCTATCTTTTCAAAAATTAACACATAATATGATGTCTTCAAAACCTAAGGTGGGTGGCTAAGGAGCTTGAAGGCTGTCTCTTTTACCAGTGATTGCAGCTTTGTCCCTAATTCTTCAAATATCCTCAGAAAGCTTTGCATTACCATTTAACAAGTATTAAACAAGTAGCTCTTTTTCACAGAAATACCTTTTTTCTTTTCCTGTGGATTTATCATTTTCCACCTACACCCACACAAAGAGGACCCAACTGCTGTCCTCCCTTCCATCTTCAGCGTCCAGCAGCTCAGCCCACTTATCACAGTCACTGCCAAGGAAGTTGAGGAGATTACGGGAAAAGGATGTAGCTCTGGTTCCAATTTAGATATGTGAGAGACTGATAGGACAATGCAACTGGATTCTGAAGCCATTTGCTATTGTTCTAACCCTATTTTCTGTTTTCTATCTTTGCCAGTAGTTACTGCTAAATTGATGAACTAGGCTGACTGCACCTCTACCAGATTGTATGACTGCTCATCCTTATCTAAGCTGAAACTGGCTCAGGTACAGTTACAACTAAGAAAGAATCTACTTTTAAGGCTGGAAAGAATTTATGTTTATTCTCTTCAGCCACTTTTATTTTTCCATGCTAACACTGTCATATTCAGATTGTATTAAGACAAGAAATGAAAAGACAATTTCTTGCCCTTTAGGGAATACAAATAATATGGTGTTTAACTGAAATAGGTATAATAAATCTCCCATAGCCCCTAAATCTTACTGAGAAAAAAAAATCTAATTTAGCAAGAAAGAGCATGTTCTCTATAGTTGGGATTGTATGCCTCCTATAAGAGAAAACATTGTCATTCTTTCACTTTCACTGCTAATTCTTCCCTTCAAACATAGCTGCCAAATAATTTCTTAATTAAATAACTATTCTGCTTGTATGTTTAGTAACAAGATCTTGGCTTCAGGATATTTCCTCTTATTATAGAATAATGTTTGCCTTCAGGACAAATTTTTCTCTTTTTTTTTTCTTGGCCAGGTGCAACTTTAAAAGCTTAGTGAGGCCTCCACATTTTTATACCTGTTTCGTGAGATGAATGTTATTATTCTTTCCAGAATTCCAGGTATGTGACATACATACAGTACAATTCTGGACTTGCATTCTTCTGAAGTTGTGATGTGATCAATAACTTGACTATTCTTATAGTGAACGTTTATCAAAACCTAAATTATATTAATGTAAAATATGTATGCATTGATCCATCTGAGATAAATCTTAAAAATAATAGTTAACAGCAAACCTTTTTGCCTCATTTACCACAAACTTTACCAAGTGATTATTTAATATTATAATGGCTTTACACTGTAAGTACTTTTAAAATATAATAAATGCCTTAAAAGCCAAGATTATGAGCATTCATCCTGTCGTGTAAATGTTATAAATTTATTCCTGGAATTCAATTTTTTTGTAAAGGAGTAAAAAAGTTTCATATCTTATCTTAAAGAATCTAGACATTGGATGCTTCAGCACACAATTAATTCCATTTCCATTCAACTAATATTTAAACATATTTAAGTATCTTTGACATTTCTGGGAGATGACATTACGGGCCTCTCTACTTAGTTAACTAAGTTGAGCCCAGCTATCCCATCTCATATATGCTTCTGACATGATGGTAGTTGGCATTAAGGCTGATAATCTTTACGGGAGTCATAGACATAAAAAGACTATGTTACAATTGCCCCAACTGAAGTTGAGGTCACAGATATTGCTGCATATTTAGATCTTTGGATTTTTTCCTCTGCTCTGATGGTAACTTTTTGGTCCCAAAGAGCTTGACATGATGCTCCTGAAATGTGTGTGCATTTTTTTGCTACCGAAGTGTGAATAATTCACATACCAAGTCTGCTGTAAATTGTTAAATACGCACATTTCACACAGTCTTCTAGTATTTCGTGGCCTCAGGATAGTCTTGACCATTTAACCTGACTATGTTGTGGTGTAATGGTATTTCAGGAGTATTTGTTTCATTATACTATACATGGCAGTACATGACCAAAGTGCCCAGAAGAAACAGAAACCTACCTGACTTGAACTCATAAAGTAATGAAAGCACCATTTACAATATTTTGAATCCTGATACTAATAAGCAGTGTTATAAAGAGTGTTGTTCACAGTTGTGTAAGTTGTATTACATGTGTGAATTTTACGAAAAACAGTTCAGAATTTCAAACACCTAAAGCAATTGAACAAGAAAATTTTTAAAAGATCAAAACTAAAGTTCACTGAAACTTGCATCTGAAGAAGGATAAAATAAAAACCTGTATTTCACCTTTTGATTGCAGAATATGTTCTAGTGAATTTGACAGGCCAGGATTCAGGCTACACAGTCAGCTGAGTATGGTAAGTCTTGACAAAATGACCTCTGTTTGTCAACTGTGTTGAGGTTACAGTTTAAAATTTTTTTTAATATAGACCTATATTCTGCAACAACACGTAATTGTTCTACATGAAAAATGATCCCTTTGGCACAGCCTTATAAAAACCTATAATGAAATCTTGGTGTACACAAAGGTAGTTGTAGAACTATTTATTCCAGCAAAGAATTTTGTATTTGCTTTTTGGTACAAATCTTGAGTATGTCGTCTGAAAGTGCTGATCAAAGTAGACCAGGTTTACTGTGTTTTTATCTAAACTCACTGTCACAGAAAATTCTGTAGGCAAGGGCTTTGATGGCAAAGATTTACTCTTTTTGTAGCTTCTAACAGATTTTAATATTTCTTTGAGCCTGGAGTAGTAAACAGCTCTCTGGGTTTTTTTGTAGCTAGTATGAACATGGCTCTCTACTTCTCCTTTTTTAATAGAGCTTTTCTGCAACATTTTTCAGGAGGCACAGCAAGAAAAAAACTCTAACAAAGCATGAAAGAGAGGAAGCTGTCTTCAATACTTTCCCATTTTGTCTCTAGGCAATATCACCAAGAACTCACTCTGAGTGTTTTGGTGGTAAGCAAATACTCATAATCTGCATGTAATAATAATCAATATCAAAGCTTTTGATTTGTTTTTAAGATATTTGGTTATTTCTACTTTTATTCTAATATTTCTTTCATTTTCAGTTTCCCTAACTAAGAGATATTTTCCACCTTACAGCCTAAGTATGTAAACACATCTCTACTTGAGTAAGTTATTTTCAAAAATATTTGTAGAATTCAACCTAATAAAGGAAGGAAAGCATATTAAAAAAATAGACAGCTAGATCAAGGACAAAATTAAAGCTAAACCAAATCTTAAAGATTTGATTTGCTACATCAGTACCAATGAAAACGTACTTAGATAAACATTTTGAATTTGCTGTTACATATCCCTTACTTCTTATTGTACAGTATTCTTTACACAACTATTTTCTTCCACTTGCCTGATTTTCATGATGATAATTGTAATTAGAAATACAAATCCCTTTCACACTATTCTTTCTTAAATACAGCAATTATATTTTTCAGGAGTGGAAGCTCATATATTTTGAGGAAGTGGTAGTAAAGAGCAGGTGCTTTAATCTCACCTAGCACATTTTGAGAAGATACTGTCTGATAACTGGAAGAGGAATTACTCTGCTGGAAATATAATTAGGAAGTTAAAGCATGTTGCTGTATGTAGTACACAGTATTTTGCAAGTGACATTCCATATAATTCCATATAAAGTTGTAATCCTTTACATATTGGGAATAGGGTTTGTAATTCAGACAGCTGATTATTTGTAAGAGAGATGCATTTATCTTACAATCATTGTTGTCAGTATAACTCTAAACTGGCATAAATGTTAGAATTTGCATCTTTTGACCTCTGGATTTTTAAACTGTTTATAATATGCATTAGACTTTGAGCTCATAGTAGTAATTGTGCTAGTAAAGTAGCTTTTAGAGCCTTTAATGTTCCTGAGCGGCCTCACCTGACACCCACACCCATTCCTCTGGCACTTGGGAGCTTTAATTCAGCTCAGCCTGGGCCTATCCATCTTGACCATAGTGCTGCAGTGGGATGTTGGTCACTGGCTCTACCACAGCTCTGCCTGGCTGCTGACCTTTGGCTGATGTCCCATCCCATCCTGTCCCATAGAGGTGCCTGATATCCTCAGCTGGGGCTGCCCCCCGCCTGTCCATCTCCGTTGCTGGTGGCAGTGGGATGAGAGGCCCTGCTCTGCTGTCCCTCTGAGGAGTCCCTGTGTCCCCTGCCCTGGTGATGCAGCTGGCCAACACCACTCCTGACGTCTGGTGCCAGCACGAGCATCTGAATGTCAGTGTGTGTCCATAGCTCTTTACAAATCCCTCAGTGAGCCCTGTGTGAACCGTCAGCCCTATTGCACAGCGTTTGCTTGTGGTTAAACACTGTGCTACTGGAGCCAGGGGTAGGTCTTCACTTACATAAATTAGCAAAGCTTTACTTCAACCAGAGGTTTTAAAAAAGTTATGCTTAAGCATATGTTTCAAGGCTGAGATAGTTGAGGTTGTTCAGCCTGGAGAAGACCAGGCTCCAGGAAGACCTCACTGTGGGCTCAGAGGACCTATGGGAAAGATGAGCACAGACTTTTTAAGCAGGGCCTTTTTCAATAGGGCAAGGCATAAAGGGTTTAAACTAAAAGAGGGTGGATTACATGTAAGAAAGATGTTTCTCATAATGAGAGTGGTGAAACACTGGCACAAGTTGTCCAGAGAGTTAGTAGATGTCCTGTCCCTGCAAACGTTTGAGATCAGGTTGGTTAGGGTTCTGAGCAACCTGATCTAGATAAGGATGTACCTGCACGTTGCAAGGGGGTTGAAAAAGGCTTTTTTTAAAAGGCCCCTTCCAAACCAAACTATTCTATGTTTAGAATATATGATATGTTATACTATATGATATGTTTGTACCTGCAGCTTCTGCCTTGACCCCTGTGCTCAGCTCAACGGCAAACAACAACCATTTTTAAAAGCAAAGCTTGATTGCTGTTAAGCTGGTACATAGAGCTGAAACTGCTGCAGCACCTCTGTATCACACACACCTAACTCCTCTTCTGAGGGCAATTTGCTTTGTTCTTCTTGGCAGCTGCTGTAAAGGCCTCCTGAGCTCAGAAGGCAGAAGTCCATTTAACCTAAGAGCAGGATTTTCCCAGGCATGGAGAAAACAAATTGTGTTAGGGACAAAACGGCTAGTGGCTTTCTGAAGTAGAGACGTGGTTCCTACTGTAGAGGTGACTTACTAAATTGCTTAATATCTGATATAGCCATAGAATCCTCTGCAGGAGTGAAGGAATACAGTCTGCAGCATGAAGCTGAGAGAAGGAGGCTGTGTTTTTGGATGCTTAAGTGTTAACAAAAGTGGTGTGACACATTCAGTGCAGTACAAGTATTTTTGTAGTGAAGAAAAGTATTGGTTCCTTTAGGTAAGAATAGGCTTATTCAAGGACATTAATAATCCTTTATAAACATCAACCAGTCAAAATATATTCTGCTGGAATCCTTTGTATCTAGCCTAGAAAAAGTCCAGTAGGTTCTTTTTTCTGGCTCTGAGGTTTTTTTTTCCTTAATTCACATTGATTGGGTTTGCAGCTCTCTATGCTGAAGTTCCTGAATCCAAGTAAATATATTTAGTTATTTAGATAGAATTTATAAAGATTTATTAAGATATTTTTACCAAAGATGGAGCATATGATAAAGAAAGCACTTGCTGCTAGTATCAAAAAACTCTTGCTATACCATCTTCGGACAAGCTGAAACTTTAACTCTTTTTAATTAAGTCTGTCAAGACACCATGCATGGACAAAATCATGGCAGCTGATGTCCTTGAGGGAGGATCATGTAAACCTTTTTATTTTGAAGTATCTCATAAACAAGTGAATGATTTATCTCTTAGTTAAATTTAATGATATTCCCCCAATCAAAATAGACTTGTATATTATAGTATTGATGCTTTTGAAGTAAATGAAGATATAGAAAGTGAAGTTACATTTTCAAGTATGATGATCATTTTACATGTGTTGAGTACTCTACTTCCACAAAAAAAATTACTTCTCTTGGTGTTAGATTGAAATTCAATGGCTAGAAGCTGTGTATTAATACTGCAGTTATACATAATCACTAATACTTGAATCTAATACCATACTTACATCTTGTAATCCTTGTAAAAAGGATTATGTGGACATACAGAAAATAGGTGTCCATTTCTGAGGTAATTAACCTACCACAATGCTTTAATATTAAAACATCTTCCTCCTCTCCTATCATCTATTAACCATAATGATTAGACTAGACTAGATCTAGACTAGTCCATCCATAATGATGGACTAGATTCTTTAATTTTTTAAAAGTTTGCAGTATTCTAAACTTTTTAGATGCTTGTGCATGGGGCTACAAAACATCTGTCTTGTTAGAGGCTCTTAAGAAAAAAAGTTTATATATAGTGTGAGTTTTCAGCTGATTAATTTTTATCTTAAGTATGCTGTTGAACTAATGAGGTTTTTCAAGTGTTTTTCAGAACAGAAGGCTGATGATCTGGAGTAGAATCTCTATGGAATCTCAGTTCTTAAAAAATTAGTTAAAAGATATGGCCACGAGGTGTCAGCCTTGACTCATGTATAAACGTTGTGCGGGCACTACTGACTCCAGAGGTTTGCTGACAGATGTCTGATAGAGCAAGACTATTAGTATCAGTACTGTGGCTTACAGCTACTTTTAAAACTTCAGGAAACTGATGTCATGTAGGAGTAACAGTATTACCACTACAGCCACTTTGGTTCAAGAGGAGACAAAAATGCATCATATGGTGGGTTTATAGCTTTCTTTTCCTGTTGAATGATCTGTCTGGGCATTGCATGTTACCTATGGATCAGAAATGTGAGGATGGGAATGGCTGATTTATCCTCCTTCCTGGCCTGTAATAGAGTGTGAGCTACCGGAGATGTCCCTGAAGCTGAGAAAAAGGGGGGCAGGGGTAAGATCTGTTGTATGAATAGCCTTGACTGTTGGAACAGCTGAGATACAGAGTTTGTTAGGTTCAGCTAGCCTGCTTAGCATATTGCTGCACTTTTCCTTTTTATAAAAACTTAGTCCTTTTTAGAGTTATCATGTGACACTCTTTCATCCTTCTTTTCTGACTTGAAAAGCTTCAGTTGTTCTGCGCTGTGAAAAATAAAGTGTTTTTTGTTTGTTTGTTGTATGTTGGCCATATCTTCACCTGACAGACGGGGAAATAAAAAAATTACTTGGAGAACATCAGTTTTGCCAAGCTCTGTTTGTAAATGGGGCTCAGACTATTAGTGATTCAGCTAAAATGAAAATGCTGATCCAAAATATTCATTTGTGGTTAAAACTAATTAATGCTTTCATTATTAAAATTAATTCTGTTTTGCATCATCTCAGAGTATGAAGACTTTGAGAAAAGAGTAATCAAATTCAAGGAAATGTGTAAATATATAATACTAGTTAAAATTATTTTAAGAAGCTTTCTAGTGAGTGAATTACAAGCTCAATTTTTGTGTCCTTTTTGAGATCAGAAAAGAGCCTGGCAGTCTGCTCCTTCGCCCACTTCTTTTAATTACAAATACCTGCATTTATTGCTTATATTTTCAGGATTTTTTTTCCCTAATGAAACTACTTTTCAAGAGTGAGGTGATAGTTCTGACAAAGCTGACATAACAGGGAAGGAATGTTCCTTGTGGTTAAAACTTCTTACAGAACTTCTGTATTTCTTATATTCTTGAAATTGTATGTAGAACTGAGATAACTTCAAATGCAATGCTAGCTGAGTATCAGAACACTGAAGTACCTATCATCTGTGAGCAGGATCCTGAAGCTTCTTCATTGTGTCTTTTATGTTCTAACTAGGCAGCTTTTTATGTGGACATGTCAACTGAAGATACATATTTTACAGATTAGTGGATCACCTTTAGTTGCTTCATGTTGGTTTGTGGATGTGCTGGGAGCACTGTGGGGCAGAACTGCTCAAAACATGATTTAAAACTCGCTTCCATGAGTTGTATAATGATGACTGTCACGTGCCTGTAGAAGTTGTGGAATTCTGGGATAACAGTTTTGAACTGTAGCTGGGAAATCGGAGATGATGGTTCAGGTAGTAAGGTTAGGTTGAAGAAAACAGTAGTACTTTTTTTTGTGCATGCTTATGAAGGCTGACCTAGGCAAAGCAGCAACCACTTACACAAACAATCCGTCTTTTACTTCTAGTGTGGTGCAAAATAGTGGATCTTAGACCCTTTTACCTTCTTGGCTTGAGAACCTCTTGAGAACTCTGGACTGAAGTTGAACCTCTTACCCCGTTCTAAATGTATGAAATCCTTCTAGTGGAAGGATTTTAAAATGAAGTGGAAAAACAGAGGGATGTTGCCTGAAATATAAGTACTTGCTCCTGGTTCTGATGTATGCTGTGAAACCTGTGTGTTGAAGCATGCTGTGGCATAGTTCAGACTTACCCTGCCAAATGTAAGCAGGAGGAATTTGCAGAGTTCACAAGAATTTTGATGTAGGATTCTTTGAGTATTTTGTGTTTCTTTGCTACAGTCTTCACAGCATCAGATATTTGGTCCAGCCGTTTTGGTGATGGTTGCTATCAAGAGGAAGATAAAGTCAAGAAGGAAGAAGTTCTTTGTCAAAGAATAAGACGTTAAGTGTACTGAAAGCATTACTATTTTATTTGCTTTTAGAAGTCATTCATGCCATAGGCCTTCCTGCACAGACCATCACAGTCGATATCTGTTTCCCAAGTCTGTTAAATGTCACTTCAGAGATGAGGAAAAACTTCTCCCCCTCCCCTTAAACCCTTTTAGCCAGGGCAGCTCAAGTAAAGATCACTTCAAAGGTAAAGCATGGCTTTT